>LNAC01000003.1:3658097-3721047 GCA_002007465.1 Ailurus styani | reverse complement strand
AATAAATAAATAAAATCTTTAAAAAAAAAATAAAAAAATAAAAAAATAAAAAAAATAAAAAAAAATAAAAAAAAAAANAAAGTAAGTTTAAAGACAGAAAATAGATTCGTAAAAGTGAGAGAAGAAACCATATGATGACTGTTTTAAAATCACATCGTGGATGGGATCTTACTATGACCAAATTGTAATGAAACTGAAAAATACTTACTATTTTTTTTATTATTTGCTTACATGCAAAGAAAATATTCTTGATCTGACAAAAATCAAAAAATCTCCTAGATCAGAAAGCAAATCACCATAAGAAAGACAATTTGTCAAATGGGGAAAAGCATTTACAACACATAGCTAAAACAATATGTAGTTGACAAAATGTCCCTCAAATTACTAAGAAAACAAACAACTTGGTATAAAAACTAGACAAAATGGTAAAGAGTTCTGAAAAGAGGAGCTTTGAATGGAACAAACATCACTGAGGTATGGTTTTCCACTGGTCACAAGGGTCAAGATGCTAATGTTGGATAATATAGGTCAGCAGGATGGGAAATAAGAGGCACACCCCTATGCTAGGGGGATATCAAAACTGCATGGGCAAATAATCTTTCAAAATAATAAATATACACTTTCAATCAATAAGATCCAATTGAGTGATTAGTTCCCATATATTTACACATTCTGAAATGATAAATAAGCATATAAACAAAAGTCAAGACAAAGTGATAAGGATTTAGGGAAATGCTGCACATAGTCCCAGGAAAGACAGAGGAAGGTGAAGAGAAAATTGGAAGAAGGGAGCTCTAAAAATTTCACTAAAGAAAATAGTAAAGTGAAAACTACTGTGTTATGCCTCTTTTTATACAAAAAAAGAAAAAAGAAAAAGAAAAATATCTAGCTAGGTTGTCAGTTCTTGCATGCACGTAAAATATCTCTGAAAAAATGTGAAAATATAGGACGGGTTCAGTAGTTAGTCTGGGGAAAACTGAGTGTGTGGGGGTCTGAGATGAGACTACCCCACCTGAGGCAGGAAGAAGAGTCGCTGTGATAGATATTTTTTTAACCTTTGAATTTAATGTGTTATCTCATTAAAATCAGGGGGGACCCCAAGTAATTGTCAAAAGATTTTATCTATCATCGTTTCTTTATTTTTCTTGATTGATTGCTAATGAAATGTAATAGAGAGGATCCCTTTGGTGACATTAAAGATTATCATTTGATGATATGGTATGCATTCATTTTAATAAGAATATGTTCCTAGTATTTCACTTGCTTTATTTTGAAAAAAGTAACATGTGGATTGGAGAAGAGGGGGAAAACAGCAACTGCAGATGTTGGATCCACTGAAGGAGCCCCAGAATTACTTGGAGACACACGACCCCAAGGGTAGGCATGCTGACCTCCATGTCTCAGAGCCAGCTCACCACATGGAGCACGGACCCAAGCTCACTGCAGCAGCCAGAGGTCCTGAGACAGGAGGCAGAGAAGAGCAGAGCAGAGTTGAACCTGGAAGCCAGGAACCCTTTGAAGCTTAAGAAATTTAGAGCCAGTTTTGGAAAAACAATCTGAAACTCCTGATCAACTGACAGACAATAATAATTGGGTCTAAAGCCATATTCCTTAAGGAATAATGTTCGTCGTGACCAACTATCCACTCATTCATCCTTTTGAGTGATCACTTGTGTGCCAATAAGACTTTACATCCTGGCTAATTCAGCAAAAAATGACGTTTAAAAAATATTTTAAAAACCCTTTTTTAAAAAGTAAACAAAATAAATAAATAAATAAAAATCCTTTTTAATAGCTTAATATTTCATAGCTTTTCAGAGTTGGCCCTTAAAACAGATCCCCTATGATTTTACCTCTAAGTTTCCTAAGTTGATATTGTTTTTTTAATACTTAAGTGGAAGAAAAATCACTAAATCTTTCTTATATCACATGACATGTATTTTTTTTCACTGGTTATTTTTTGTTCTTGATATAAATATACTATTCTGTAGTAAGCTGTTAGTTGTTTTGGGGGATATTTGAAGGCTATGTTCTTTGTTTTCTATACCACGTGAATTAACACAACACATACCAATCTGGGGTGTAATATGCTAAGAAAATTACATTTATTACTCACCTAAGAAATGTTCTGTAAACATGAGCATGTGTGAGTATTTTGTATATTGAGAAGCAAGTGTTAATTACTGAAAGACAGCTGTGAAAACATTTCCTTCCTATGATCAAGTTCTCTTCACATCACTGATTTGTCTGTAAAGATAAAAAGGAATTCCAGGGGTGCCTGGGTGGCTCAGTGGGTTAAAGCCTCTGCCTTCGGCTCAGGTCATGATCTCAGGGTCCTGGGATCGAACCCTGCATCAGGCTCCCTGCTCGGTGGGGAGCCCGCTTCCTCCTCTCTCTCTGCCTGCCTCTCTGCCTACTTGTGATCTCTCTCTATCTGTCAAATAAATAAATAAAATCTTAAAAAAAAAAAGGAATTCCAAATCCATAGCAGATAGGAATCAAATGGATATGGTTAAAGCTAAAAACAAAACAAAACAAAATGTTTCATAAATACATTGTTTCAAGAGTGCATTTGAAAGAAACAGAGCTAACTTCCCTAAGACTTCCTCCTCTGCTTCATTTGATGCATTGCTTCTTAGCATATCCTTTCCTCAGAAAAGAGCAGTTTGGTTTTTCCAAGTTGCCTTTATTTGTCCCAAGTTGCTTGTTGTTTGTTTGTTTTATTCTTATGAGATGCTCTTTATCATAAGCAATTGATTGAATGTCCATGGCCATGTTTTCAATGTCATGAAGTTTCCATTCTCTTCTGAAGAACATATCCAAAAAGAAAGGAAGTTTTGTTTGTTTGTTTGTTTTTAATACAAACATTTCCCACCTGTTTAATTGCAGTAATAAAACAAGCCATGGTGAAATAACATTTCTTACTCACCCATAGTTTGGATTATAAAAATTATGACATCATAATAGCTTAGCATCCACTTTGAATTGCTATACAATTTAGAAATAAACTTTCCTTTCCCAGTTTTCTTAATACCTCTTTTTTTAGCTAAAATACCCCCTAAAATCTGTGATTCAAACATGATGAATATTAAATTTTAGTTGGAAGTATTTAAGAGTATTCATGAAAATCTCCTTAAAAGGATTTAATAAATTCAATAGCCAAAATGAATAAGACTAAAATGAATAAAACAAAGAATTTAAATGTTTTTTAATGGCTAATTTTAGCTACTTCTGCTTAGTTATATTTTAGGCATCATTTTGTGATACTCAGAAATTCATCTTGGTATAGTTTTTACTGGTAATTATTTATTGATTTAGCAAAGTGGAAATCCAAGTTGGTTCTTCACTTATGAAGAATTTGGCTAAGTCCACAAAATAGTATTCTTTCAGTATAATAATTATCAACCACATTAGCCTGATACGTTTATGGAAAACTCTGTCTCATGCCTAAAGTTTTACAAATGATCATACTACATAGGAGATTCTATGAAATATGCAGTGGTGGAGCACAGTATGAGGGCACTACTTTGGTTATGGGAACAGTTAAATGGATATTAGCTATTTTAATGAGTCACCACACATTATTTGTTGTATTTCAACATGTTTTACTGACAAATATTTACATGTGGAATGAAATAACAACATATTATACATTTCTGATTTTTTTTTTAAGATTTGGTTGTATATTTGAGAAGAAGAGAGAGAGTTGAGGGAAGGGCAGAGGGACAGGGCAAAACTCAAGCAGATTCCACACTGAATGGGGAGCCCACCACAGATGGGGATTGATCCCACAACCACAAGATCATGACCTGGTTTGAATAGGATAATTCTGGGATTACTAAAAAAAAATATGTAGTAATATAAAATAAGAAGTACAATATTGTCAAAGATTTTCCAAAATGATTTTTCCCCAGATGTGATATATCTAGGATGAAATTGTCTCCCTAAAATCCAGCATAAGATATATTGAATTTCC
Organism: Ailurus styani; assembly: GCA_002007465.1. NCBI lineage: Eukaryota > Metazoa > Chordata > Mammalia > Carnivora > Ailuridae > Ailurus > Ailurus styani. Next base: position 3,717,071 of record LNAC01000003.1, on the reverse strand, counting down.
TCACACATTCACCATTTTTGAGCATCTCTTCATCCTACTCACTTCCAAAGGTCATATTTGTGAAGATAACTGGAACATCAATATATTCATACTAACAAAACACATCCCTTTGAATAAAATAGGAATCTATGAGTCTACACTGATGTAAATATACAAGTTAATTATAAATGGAAAGAGAGGAAAGTTATTTCTCAAGATAAAATAAGTAATAAATGTAGAAGAAATGACTGAAATAGCAAATCTCCATTTGGCAATTGTCGTAGCAATAATTAGTCACTATGTGAAAGTTAGATGAGTGTTGGGATATTTGCATAGTCTCAAAGTACTTTCCAACAGAATTCTTATTAATATCAGTGGGAAAGAGTAGATAAAGCGAATACACAAACTTAACGTAGTGATAACAGTTAATATTCCCAGAAATGTTATAGATTGACATGCAGTGAGAGTAACACATCATTAATTCCATGGTATTCCTGCCAAAAAATGCATAACCTGCATCTAATCATGAGGAAATATCAGACAAGCTCAAATTCAGGAATATTTTACAAAATGACTGGCCTATATTCTTCAAGATTTTAAGACTGTGAAGATCAAAGAAATCCTGAGGATGTATTTTAGAATGAGGGAAACTAAAGAAACATAGTGATCAATGCAAGCAATGATCAAAGATTAGATTTTTTTCCCCAGACACCATTGTTGAGAAGGTGGGTGAACGTGAATGGGATGTCTCGGTGAAGGGTTTATGAGACTATTTTCATACTATACTTGCAATGTTTTATTTACTTTTTCAAGTATTTGTTTGTTTGTTTGTTTGTTTAAGAGAGAAGCTGGGGGGAGAGAGAGAATCTCAAGCAGACTCCCTCCTGAGCATGAAGCCCCACATGGGGCTCCATCTCATGACTCATTGTAGATCATGACCTGAGCCAGAATCACTAGGCAGACACTTAACTAACTGAGCCACCTGGGAAGCCCCAGTGTTTTATTAAGATTGAAATTTCACAAAGACAAAAAGAAAAACATTGTACTGATACAGCTACTAATATATAAAGTTACTCCTAGCCTCTCGGAGAATATATTATTAAAATAAAATTAGAATATTAGGGACTGATTGTTACTTATCTATCAATCCTTTGTCATACATACTTGTGTTCTAAATAAAGTATGTATTCTAATTTCTTTTTTTAAATTTAGTTTTTATTTTATTATTTGCCTCAGGGGTACAGGTCTGTGAATCATCAAGCTTACACATTTCACAGCACTCACCATAGCACAAACCCTCCCCAATGTCCATAACCCAGCCACCCTATCCCTACCCTCCCACCCCCCAGTAACCCTCAGTTTGTTTTGTGAGATTAAGAGTCTCTTATGGTTTGTTTCCTTCCCTGTATTCTAATTTCTTGACTAGATTAACAGACACACTAATTGGGGAAAATTAGAATTTTTCTGTGATTAACCACAGAGCCAACAATCCAAAGGAAAATGTATTAAATTCACATTTGCCAAGTACTTTTTAATGAACTAGTCATCTGTATCACAATTCTATCAGACTGTGTGTCTATTATACATGAAACATACTTAATTATTTTTTTATTTAAAATTATGAAAGATTGAAGCATCATTGGCCAAATAATTATCTATTACAACAACATTCTTTTAAAATGCATGAAGTAAATTTTATTGCATCACACATGAAATAGAGTTTGAGACAGATAACATGATACATAGTGTCACTGCTCTAATTTTGATGATGAGATAAGAGAGGTTATCTAACACAAACTTAATTATCTCTTATGACGAATAAATAACCCTTCCATTTCCAACACTTTATCAGTTATTAACTTTAAAATAAATGTGAAATTATAAGAGATTTGCCATATTACTATTTTTGGACTATCTCAAAAATAGAGACCTATAACAACTTAAAAAGGACTCAACAACATTTAAGTGTGTATGTTTATTGTACAACCAGCTTCACCCCATGAAATTTTACTCAGAACACAATGAAACGTATTTTATTCACCATGTCAGGAAAAGAAATCACCACTAAACAGCTTGAATGTTATGTTCATTCAAATTTGTTATTGCTGAAAAGAAAAGGAAAGAGGTTTCCTATGCAGTTGTATTTTTCAATTTCAGTAAAACAAAATGAGATCATATTAGTTTTATGAAAACACCTGAGTTCTGGGGTACAGGTCTTGTTTTCAAGCTTAAGTGTAGGTGGGAAGTCATTTAGAGAATATCATTATCTTACGCATTCTACCAAAAATTGTGAATAAAAGGCTATGCAGCAATTTAACTTTAGTAATCTGAGCTGTCCACTTCTTGCTAAAGCTTAAGACGAACATCTGGCAAAGGAATTACAAGTCAAAAATTCTAGTGATTTCTTTCATTAATTTGTAAATATATAGCAAGCAAATGGAAGGTATTTATTTAGAGAATATCTCAGTTACTGATAATGACAAATAGTATGTACTTTTCTAAAAATTCAATGAGCTTCCATGATAAAGGCAAAGCTATAACTTCTTTGGATTATTTCCGTTTCCTCCTGTGCACATGAGAAGACTCCATTTCATCACTTCCCTATCAATAACATGGATCCAAATGGCAAGTTCTGGGGAATTTAATAGGGGTGGACGTGCTGTAGCAAACTTTCACTCTTGGCCCTAAAATATCACACATTCTTACACTTTATCTCTTTGTTCTCAGTGGCATGATGGTAAGAGCCAAAGTTCCATAGATACAAAAAGGGGAAGAAATTTCCTTCCCCAAATTATCCCTTGAAAGAGAGTGGCCCAGGAGAGTCGTCTGACCAAGAACATCTATATTGGACTATGATATAAACTTAAATGATATTAATCAATTGATATTTGGCGTTATTTTTTTATAGCGGTTCATCTAACGAATACAGCTTTCTATTTTAATCATAAGGTAATCTTGAAACAAATGGTATATAAGTATGTGTGTGTGTATTTGTGTGTGTGTGTGTCTGCATGAGTGTGCAAAAGTAAGTCAAATTGTGTAAATTTCCCATTGTCAAGCAGAGTAAATGGATTTTCCCTCCCATTTTTGCAGTTAATTTTATAAGAAAGATATGCAGTCTATGCAAAATATCCTGACTGTGATTTATTTTTAAAAGAAACCTGAATTCAATACAGATTTGGCTCAGCTTTCTGACCAACTATATCTCTAGTGCTTTGTAGTCAGTGCTCAGTGATGTTCATAACAATGACTCTGAGAAAGCACGAGGTGCTTAACCCTTGGACCAAGATTTTATCCCAGGGACAAATTACAAAAATTGTAAATCCAATGGATCGAATATTATTTTTGGATATGAATGCCCACGTGAAGAATACAGAATTTAATCTGTCATGGGTGTGAGTTGGCAGGTCTCCTCCATACGTTGAGAGGACGTTGATCATTCAGAGAATAACTTCAGATCTGTTACCACACTGACAGAACAGACACCTAGCATGGCTTGGCAGTACAGCAAACCCTCTACATGGACCATCTGACTGAATCCTCATAACCAATCCAGGACTGAGAATTCTGATGATTATCCATGGTTTATAGGTTAGGAGAGAAGTCAGAAGGCCACTATTCTGAGGCTGCCCTACAGGGAGGAGTTGTACTTCATTCAGTGTCTTATAAACAAGAAACACCTGGAAGGCCCTCTTTGCAGAGCAAAGTAAGCAAGGATTTCTTGCCTGTCCTCTGATTCCAAGCCTGCCCTGTTTGCCAATAGCCCTGATGTCTCCAACTGGGGGACTCCCATGATATTTTAGTAGTATCCCTTTCTTGCTTTGCTTCTTCCTTGCGCCTCTAAAAATAATATGACCTATAATGAATAACTATCCTACTTCTGAACTGAGGAAACTGGAACCCAAATGCACTCTTATTAACTTGTTGTAAGTACATACTGCAAGAACCCCAAGCTCACAGACAAAATAAGCCAGTGCTTTGCACTTTAGAAGATGTATCTTGGTTTTCAAACCTTCCTACTCTATCCCAACCCCAAGGGAGTATGGATTATATTCTAATAGTAAAAGATCAAAGTAAGAAAAATTAAGAGCTGACCTCAGCTGCCAGTTCCAAAAATCAATGTTCACACCCACCCAATCTCAAAATGCTGCTTCAGCCTGGTGAGGAGAAATGGTGATCTCAGTGGAAACTTCAAGATAAAAAGAACACTATGTTGCGGGAGTTAATCAATCGCTTTCTGAGGAGGAGTAAGTCATTCAGCTGAGCTTTAAGCAGGATCCTTCTTCCTGTCAAAGTTTTAAGAAAGGGGTTTGAGGATTATAAGTAAAAGGTTTATCTTAAGTGCAGCATCTCAAGGCTTTGGGCATTTGGTAGCTTCCTTTGCTAATAATTACGAAAAAATGGAAGGATGCATTTCTTTTTCAGTTCTTTTTGTTTATGGAAATAAAGATAAGAGGGATATATCATCAGTAATTAGGGAACACCAAAAAGAATTGATATTGATATAAACCTACTGGCTATACCAATATGATTTACACATGGGGGATTTTGACTTGCAGATCAAGTATTATATTTCTTTTGACACATTGTAAGTATTAATTTGTGTTCATTAGTTTGGACAATAACTTTATTTTTATATTACCATCCTTTGTACAATATAGAAAAAGGTCTGCAGCCCAATTCTCATCCAATGATTTCAATATCCAGTTATTTACAGTGTCTTATTTTCCTTGTGTTAGGGATGGATGGGGATCTATTTCTACACCAACATTAAATTGCATCAGAAGGTGAGGTGCTCAATTCAGATTGAAAGGATTTCCAGTATTAGTTGATTTCCATTTGAAGGGTGGATAGAAGTAGGAAAGAAATTAAAATTTATTTTGATTTTGAGAATTTTATAAATGGTACCTAATTTAATTCCCATGATAACACCATATGAGATAGATATTGGTGTCTTCTTTTTCCTCCATACCCCCAATTTTTAGTTTAACTTTAGGAAAATAAAACNCATTTGAAGGGTGGATAGAAGTAGGAAAGAAATTAAAATTTATTTTGATTTTGAGAATTTTACAAATGGTACCTAATTTAATTCCCATGATAACACCATATGAGATAGATATTGGGGTCTTCTTTTTCCTCCATACCCCCAATTTTTAGTTTAACTTTAGGAAAATAAAACTTAAGAATTTATTATGTCCATCATGACTCAGAACTCTGATTCCAAATCTATTGCTTTATTTTTCTTTATTTAAAAAAATATAAGAGGATTCATATGGGAGTTAATCCTTACAGGATAATATTGAGAGAAATTGTCCAATCTGCTCAGAGGGGGTAACTTTTCTTAAATGTAACTAATGAAATGCTCTTCTTATGAATGCAAAACAAATGAGCTCAATCAAGATGCAACAGGGAAGGGGCACCTGAGTGGCTCAGTCTTTAAGCATCTGCCTTAGGCTCAGGTAATGATCCCAGGGTGCTGGGATCCAGCCCTGCATCAAGGCATCTGGCTCCCTGCTTCTCCCTACCCACTCCTCTTACTGGTGTTCCCACTCTCACTGTGTCTGTCTCTGTCAAATAAATTAATTTTTAAAAAATCTTTAAAAGAAAAAGATGCAACAGGGGATTTTGATAATTATTTGGATTTTGATAATTATTTAGATTTTTTTGCTTGTCCAATTTTTGTCAATATGCTCCTATTTGCCTTTATGGATATACAGTATGTAATTAAGTTGGACCTGCACAACATGGGTGACCCGAATTCAGACCACAGTTCTATGAATTGTGACCCAAATTCTAACTCATCCTTGTCTCCCATTATCTCTTTAAGCAGTGTTCCAGGAGGTGTAATCTGACTCACCACGGCCTGAAAACTTACAGATTCCAAGACTTTTCTGTTCCCCCAGAGGAAATAGTTACATATATGGTTTCTCATTGTCTTAACACATCTTAGTTCAGGAAATGGAATGTTCAATCCAAGACGTTAACCAATACGATGAAACTGATTTAGTTTCAAATCTTCCTCTCTTTAAGATTAGAGCCTGGTAGAGCGTAAGAGACTGCTGAGTGATGTAGGCAGACACAACAGCTTCTTGTGTTTTTCATCTTCCATGCGCTGATCCTCCTCTGTGCCCCCTCCTCCACAAAAGTTAACTAGCTAGTCTTCCTGTGCATCTGTCTTGGGGAGTGGGGATAAGGGCCTGGCCAGAGGATAGGAAAGATTTTATTTGAACAGATGCGGTTATGAATTGGTTTCTCCTTCTCTGGATCTGGCAAAGGTTTCTTTGGAAGTTGCCTGCTCACGCTCCTTTTTTTTTTTTTTTTTTTTTTTTTTTACAATTATCTTGCTGTGAGTGGAGGCATCTCTGCACATTAATAAAGGTGGCCACTTGCGACAGTTTTCTTAGAAACTGGTGGCTACCGGCCCTTTCTTTTGGCTGACATTTCCTCACCTACCTGGACAGCCATCTTGGACGGGTCATAAAGCAACTGCTTCCAGATTGCTCGCGCCAACATAAGATGCATCTGCATCATAGGAAATACTTACCCTCTGCCTCGATACTCTGGAGTATCGGGCCAGTCTTGGATATTAGGACTCTCCTGGCTCTTCCCTACAGAAGGCCAAGGTGCCAGAGTGAGTCCAGGGAAAGAGACAGGAGAAGCCCCTCTACCCTTGAACTTTCAGCTGAAGGAAGGAGTAGCAATCACTTCTCTTTCATGGGAGATTGAAATGGGATTTACAGCATTATCTTCCCACAAAATATCTTCTTGAAAAGATCCTGCTGAGCCTTAAATTGTTATTTGAACAAAAGAAGGGTGTTCAAGGGTCATGAAATAAGTTCTTAGACATTTCCTTTAAAACTATTCATGTTGATTTACTAATTTTGGACTCTGATAACAGATGTTACCTCCTCAGTTAAACTCAGGCTGGAAGGATTGAATTTAAGCACTATGTTACAAGCAATTGAAGATTTTCCCAATGCCAAAATACCACAGCTAACCATAAAAATTGGGGTCGTAAATAGGAAAAGCAGAGAGTAAGCACATCTGATACCTGCTTTATATTAATGTGAAGGGTAATTAGATATTAGATCTCAACAGCGCACATAAATATTAAAACAGTGTGCAGGTTAGGAAAACAAAGAATACTCGGGTACATTTAACAGGAGGGAATATAATATAGGGAATTTTATGTCATACAGTATTTTGGAAGAGCTTGGGGTTCCAAGATCTAAAAATCACTCTGGCATTTTATCTCAACTTCCTATGGGATTACGATGAGTACTTTCCTTATCTGGAAACATGTAGGAAAACCTCAGATTTCCATGCACTTACCTGCAGAACCCACTGAAGAATAATGGCTTTTCATTCCATGCTACTCATCAACAGGGTCTAACTTAGAATGTTCCTAAAATGATTAGCCTGTGTTTGCAGGGAACAGTACAGAAGGGGATGGGGAAGGTGTAGGTAAAGAGCCAACATCCCTGCACAGAGATTTCCATGTGGTTTCAGTTGCTAGAACATACCAAAGATAAAGTAGAAAATATTCTTAAATGTAAAATGACCGTAGTTGTGAAAAATCATAAACAATCTTAGAAATATATGTGACCTCAAATAAATGTACTACAATGCCTATAAAAATAATGTTATGTAATATGAAAGAATAAAATTGAGTTCAAAGAAACTAAGTACATTTGGTTTTTCTGAAGAAGAACTGATGATGATGTGAAGCCATTCTTTCCAAAAACATGCACACTGATTAACCTATTGTAAAAGCACTTATTTATTTTCTAGTAAAAGTCACCTTCAGAGAAAACACATTTTTGAACTGAAATTTTACCCATCTGAGATATGATAAAGATGGAGGCTTTGTAACAGACTTAAACTCATCTTCTTTTGACATTTTTTATACTCACCAAATACGTCAGGAAGGCTTCAAATAAAAGGCAATAAAACCTCTTAGCAGAAAATGACATGAAAGTTCACCCTGTATGTGTAGCCAGGTGATTCTGTAGACTAGCAACGCTTAGCAGAAATTCTTTAAGGAGCTTCAAAGTGAGAGGTAGCTAAGGGAGGTCTTACAATTTAGCCCAGTGCACACTTCATTAACTGGATCACTAGGGGTATGCAAAGGAGCTCCTGAGTATAATTCCGAAGAGTTTATTTCACACACACACACACACACACACACACACACACACACACACACACACCATATGGCATTTTAGAATTAAGAAATCCAGATTTTTAAAAGTTATTGCCCTGAAAGCTAGAACATTTTGTATTCTGTTATTCATAATATTAAACTGAGAAACTGGAATTAGCAAGTACAAAGTCAAGTGTAGCATATTATTTATTGCTCTCTTTGAATGGTATAAGGACTTAGATTTCACCCAAGATTCTAATAGTGCCATTTCTTCAAAGAATGTGAAATGAGCTTTCAAAAAAAATGTGTTTTTTTTCTTGGGCTACTGTTATCTTTTTTGTTCCCCACCATGGAAATATAGCTGAGATTGAAAAAAAAAAAAGAAAGAAAGAAAGCATTGATTCTGACAGATTTTAAACATTTTTGCCAAGAGCTATATTTTATAATGACGTGTATGCAGAATAACAAATATTATAAGAGTTAACATAATAAGTATTCTTTGCAGCTGTGCTTTTAACCGATGGCAATTTCAAAGTAGAGTAAATGACCACAAAAAAAGTTGCCAAGTACAGGGTGCTCTCGTGTTCTGTCTTCTCATCTTACTGGTTTCTTCTGTTTGTTACTAATTTCCAAAACTTACTTTCAGTTAATTGTTTCTTTCTCTTCCTTCCTCCCCTCCTTCCTTCCTTCCTTCCTTCCTTCCTTCCTTCCTTCCTTCCTTCCTTTTTTGTAAGCTAGAGCTTTGCGAAAGTGTTGGGATTTATCTAGGGTTGCCCACATAAAAAGGCTCGCATTTGCCTGGAAGAACACTGAATATTAAAATTCAGGTCGTCAGGAAAAGCCTGCTTGTCTGGCAGTTGATTAAATGTTATTTGTGAACTCAGGCACCTTGTTCTCCTTTTGGTGGGTAAATTGAGAGCCAGCATCATTTATGATGAGATGAAGTGTGATATTGCCACTGTGTGGGGCTGAACACTGCAGCTCTTACAGAATTCTGCACATTTAAATTCCCTATGTTCTCTGAATGTTCAGGAGATAATAAACTTAATAATTTTATTAGAAGGAACTGTCTGAAGCTGATATACACACCATAATAATAATGCCTAAAGACACATTATTCAATAAACATTCAGAGAGGGCCTAGTCTGCTCCAGACACAATACTATGACCTAGACATAGGATGGCCTAGAATAAGAGATGGTTTTGAGAAGATTAGCATCCTGACACAAATTTCCTCTGCTGAAACAAATTTAATTGACTTGACAAAGAGTACAACTATCCCATATTCTCCTGAGTTGGCAATTCTGCAATAGGCGCTCATTTATTCATTGTTTTGACCAATACTATCTTATCAATGTCAGGTTTTAGGTATTGTCTTCTCTTTTATATTGTGGGAGGGGCAGTAAATTGCATGTTCTTTCTAGATCTTTGAATTTGATCACTATACTTTCACCTACTACTTAAGGGTTACTTAATTTTAAACACCAAGGGCCTTTTCTGTCACAAATACATCACCCAAACCCCAGCGTGGGGAGTTCAGTATCCATCACCTTTCCATCTTGTGACTCAAACCTATTTAACGATACATGAGAATGTTTGGCCCTGTGCTAAATCAACACTTCCTGACAAGGGAATAAATACATTCTGGGGTTGGAAAGCTTTGTCAGCTCCTACACAATGTGGGTTGCGGTAGGGACAAGGAGAGCCTTGTCAGCAATTTGCCTGACCTAGCCCATTCAGATGTGACTCTACCTTTTCAGCTTATCTACAAGAAGGGAACATTCAGACCGGGTAAGGCTATATTTACAACCAGAAATTAAATCACCAGATATTGCATAGGACCCAGGCAGGGAGAAATGGCACTTCTGTTGGTGTGAAATGAGGAGCAGGTCAGTGAGGGCTCCAGGTGACAAGGCACTCTCTTATTACATTGAAGAGGTGATGGCAGGGCGCTTGAAGTTATCCAGATGGAAAATAAGCCCAACTCTGGAATATCTATTTCAGTGGCACAGAGATACTTAAAACCAGTTTCTTCTTTTCACAGGAAGAGATCCAACTAGCGTAGATATCTTCTAAAAGTGATTTTTGATTGGGGAGCCTGGGTGGTGCGGTCAGTCAAGCATCCCACTCTTGCTTTCAGCTCTGGTCTGTTCTCAGTGTCCTGGGATCAATCCCCTGGGATCAATCCTCGCTCCGTGGGGAATCTGCTTATGATTCTCTCTCTCCTTCTCCCTCTGCCCGTCTCCCCTGCTCTTGCTCTCTCTCTAGGATAGATAAACAAATGTTTAAAACAAAATGAAGAGATTTTAGGTTCTGTATACCACTGATTGAAGAATGAACTGTAGTTCTATCCTCAAACCTCAAGGCTAATGTGTTGACAGTCCCTTCCGTTATATAAATTATGTTCCAAATTCAGATAAAATGTTGCTCTTGCTTTTCATTTTTATACATAAACACACACACACATATATATCCCTCGTACATATATACATTCATAAGCAGCAATTCACATATTCAAAATATAATGTTATCTGCACCAATATCCCAGAATGCCCAAAAATGAATTATAATTTACTTAATTCTACATGAATGATTATAGTAGGATCTCAAATATTATGGCATCGTTTTCATAGCAGATGACATTTTCATTGTATTAGTAGCCCACTTCAGATTCAGTTAGGAATCTGCACTATATAACTGCAGTTAAAAATCAAGTTATTTCAGATTTTTTCAAATATATTTCAGGACTCCTCTCTAGTTCCCTTGCTTTCTATGAGGTTTTTGCCTTGTTTGGTCCTGTTTTGTCTTTGTGGCTGGCTGACTTATCTAGCTTCATGAAGCAGGTGTCTATGTGTTTACTCTATATTAACCTACAGCTGAGCAATGGCAAAGAAGAGGTGGGAAAAAAGCATGTTTTCATAGACTGGTGAAGATATGGACTGAAGAAACAATGGCATACAGATCAATTTGTGGCTCAGAAATCTGGAATGTGTTTCTACTGTTGAGCAAGCAAAGAATAGAGAGCTTTTCAGAATGTTTTATCAATAAAAAGAGATCACGACCCAAATCAAGCAATGCCTCCTATTTTCAACTAAAGCTGGTTGGCTTCTGAAATATTAGCATTAACTACATCTGTTGGCATTGTATTGTTATTATCATTTTGGGGGGGCCATGTGCACTTAGAGTTAAAAATACTAGAATGGTTGCATTCTCAAAAGGAATTGGAGTCTTGACTGTATGGTTTACACTTATTTCACAGACTGATGTAATTGGTCTGGGCATGCGTCCCAGGGATGGATAATTTTTCAAAGCTCCTCCGAGTCTTGCAATGTGATGGAGTCAAGGTTGAGAACCACTAGAGCAGTGCTTCCAAAATTTGAATGTGCATCTAAATCTCCTGGCTATCTTGCTATAATGCTGATTCTGATGTAGTAGGTATTGCGTGGGTCCTCAAAGGATGTGTTTCCACAAAGTCCCTGTAGGATGTGGATTCCAGTGTCGCAGGAGCTACATGTTGTGTAGCCAGGAGTGAGAAGATAGAGCAGCCGTGATTGCAAAGTCACCAAAATGCCAGTTTTAACAGTGGCTATAATGCCTAATCTCTCCCTCTCTCTCTCTCTTTTTAAGATTTATTAATTTATTTGAGACAGAGAGAGAGTTGGGGAGGGGTAGTGGAAGAAGGAACCTTAAGCAGACTCTGTGCCCCACTCAGAGAGGTGCAGAACCTCTCAAGGGCTCAATCTGATGACCCTGAGATCACAACCTGAGACGAAACCAAGAGTTAGTGGCTCAACTGACTCTGCCATCCAGGCGCCTGCCCAATCATTTTAACAGTGTTATACAGAAGCCTCGAAATTTCTAATTGCAAATTTTTGTGTTTTTCAAACGGACATTTGTATTGTTTTGCCACATTGGTCCACAATTGGTTACATGATCTACACTCATGTTTCTGGGATCCAATGATGAACAAATAACACTCTCTGAATCAAGTCACATGTCTACCTATTCATTTTGGAATATATTATAAGGCCCGACATACTGAATATGCTGTCAGGTAATAATAGAATGAAAATTGATTAGTACATCTTAACAGAAGCCATTCTATTAGGACATTGTTGTGGAGCATACTCCCTGAAAAATCATTACATGGAACACCAAAAACCAGTACTAATCAGGATGCTTATTATTTTCTCTTTTAAAAGAGAAAATTATTTTCTAAAATATACAACTAGACTACAAGCCTAATTAAATTCTGAAACATTTCAAATACTTTATGAATGAACAAATACTGGTCACCATATTATTTAGTTCAGAATTTTGTCTAATAGTTTCATGGTCATAACCTTTCAAATACATCAGAGAATTTACTTTGGATTCATATTATGAGACTATCTACTTGGTTTAATATAGGACATAAAAAATATGGTAGTTCTTTGTCATGCATCTCTTAAAACATTTTTTTAACCTATGTTATGTTTTTCTAGGCGCAAGACCAAGGTTCATATTTGTTGTACTTTGGCAAGTAGCATCTTGGCAAGTTCTTTTCATTACTCGGTTCAAACAAGATGTGTTCAGAAAAGTAGTGAAGTTTCATGCTATCTGTGCAGAATTCCTTCTTTGTTAGTGGTGTGTGCAAAGCCATCTGTTCTCTTTAGAGCAGCAGTGATGACTTGTGTGGGACAGTGAGTGCTTGTCAGCGCCTAGAAGATGGTCCGCTGCATAAATCATTATCCTGTCTTCATGTCTCACAAGCAGGGAACCCTTTTTAGGCTGCATTTCTGGCTGAGGTTGGCATACACTGGGGGAAGAGTATCAGAGTCAAGGAGAGTTGCTTATTAAATTACTCATCTCACTTTTACAGAACAGCTGCTAAACCAAACTGGCTAAAATATCTTAGTAGTTATCCATGGCATATGTTTGAATACAGATGCTCACTCTAAGCAATTCAAAGAGCCAAGGCTGTGGAGGTTGATAAATGTTCAGCTTTTAGATACAAAGCAGAGGTTAAATGGATATGTCAAGATGCTTAGCTGGCCTGCTACTTTTTGCTGAAGAATAAATGGTGGCAGGCTTGCTACTATGCTATCTTCCAATCCTAGCATGTGAAAAAAAAATTAATGAAAACATTCATCTGTTGCTTTTAATAATGCATTGGCCCCATTTTATTTGACTAGTTTAAAAAAATAAAAAACTCTTTAAATTCTATTCAAATCAAGGCAAATCATAGAATGATATGTTTATTCATGCAATAAGATGTGCAAAGGCATAAATCCCTAATATTTCCTGTGGGATTTACCTTACTGGAGGCAGACAGTTCACTCCAAAGAACTATTTATGAAAGATTGATGCAGGGCGCCTGGGTGGCTCAGTGAGTTAAAGCCTCTGCCTTCGGCTCAGGTCATGATCTCAGGATCCTGGGATCGAGGCCCGCATCAGGCTCCCTGCTCAGCGGAGAGCCTGCTTCCTCCTCTCTCTCTCTGCCTGCCTCTCTGCCTACTTGTGATCTGATCTCTCTGTGTGTCAAATAAATAAATAAAATCTTTAAAAAATAAATAAATAAAGGTTGATGCATTAAATTATGACCGTCGTGTGCATGGCCTTGAAATACGACAGTTTGCCTTCCAGAACTTGAAATCAGACCACTAGCCAATTCTCATGGGTCACTTAGCATCCATTAAATTATAGCAACTTTTAGTCACAACTAATCTTGAGGTGTTTGGACTAGTAACCTAGAGATGAAATGTTTCATAACTCCTTACAAGTCTCTAATCAATGAAGTGATTCTGATTTGAGGAAGGGAGCGTTGTTTTTTGGTCAGTTCCTATGTAATTCCTAAGTTGATTTTAGCTACAAAATGAAGGGTAAAGAAAACCTAGCTTTCTCTTTGAACTGTTCCTGCATAAAGAATTGGCTCCACTAAAGTCACTATTATTTTTAGCCAATTAAGAAAATATTGATGATGGTGCTGGCATAGACTGTCTCAGTTTGAGTTTGAATTCGATTTCCTGATGGGTCTTTATTAGGAATTCTATTTCCTGATGCCTATTCAATGATAGGCATTTGATGGAAAGTCCTTATTTTTAATGCTTAACGCATGCAAAAGTGTTCAAAGCTGCAGCAATTCCCTAGGCAGATATAAGCCCATGCGCCTTTAATATATTCTTTGATTAGCTAGATAATTAATCACTTTTATTCATATGCTCAGTACCACATTCACCACTCAATCCACAATACCACTACTAATTTAAACAAAATTCTGCATCTGACATCTTTTTCATATGCAGATTCAGTTCATCCTCAATACTTTATATCAAGTAGAAGGAGAATAAAATAAAGCTCAGGAAAAGTTAAAATAATCCATGACTGCATTATTCTTCAAAGGAATTCTTAAGCCATCCTTTGAAACATTGTGAGAAATCCCTTTGTGGAGAGTGGATTCATCATATCTGCAGGTTACTGAGATAACAGAATGTGTGGAAATGTGACCCTAATATTAGTAAGAAAGATCAAAGTAGAAAATTAGGGTCACGATGGTCCACTCTTCTGTTAAAATATTAAAAACATGACCACTTTCAAGCAATAGCATTATGATCTAAATGTTTACAAAGCAGGCAATACGTAAGGCATGAAGAGGCATAAAGCCTTGTTGAAGTTTGTTTTTTTAATTAGCCCATGCAATTTGGAAAATGTCACCTAAAAACATACGGTGTCCAAGATGGCCTCATCTTTTCCATTTGGTACGGCTGTTGAATGGAGCCCAGATATTTGTGAAGGAAGCTCTTTCAAGTTTAAAATTATCTATGAATTGGAAGAATTTTCCCTATCCTACATCTAACTCTATTTCTTAATGTTACGGAGACATAGGCTCTATGGCTAAGGGATGGATTTGGCCATCCCACCCCTTATTCTTTTTTCAAGACCAGAGAAATGTCTTTGCCAGCTATTAACAATGTCTGTTTAGCCTATTCTCTGAATTTCTTTTAGTTCTAACTCTTCTCTCAATTCCTAAGAGCTCTACAATCTATCCTCTGATGTCTGAAGTTTTATGCTTTATACAGAGTTATTTATTTCTTCCTTAACTTACATGCCTTATTATTTAAAGCAATTTTAAAAATAAAAATATTTCCTTTACATTCTGTGCAAATTATTATTTTTCTTTTTTATTAAAATTCTTAAGTCTACAAACTATATCCACTCTGTTTCCATGAAAAATATTGTGTGATTGCAAAAATAACTTTTCTAAAATTTACTGTATATTCATTCTATGGGTGTACCGTAGTTTAAAGTATCACTTTTCTGTTGTTGAAATTTTTTTTTCATTTTCTTTTAACTTTAGTACTTTGAAATGGTAGAATTTTGAACCAAGATGTGTCTCAATCTTCATCTACCTCTCCAAACATTATCTATAGAATTTGTTTTAAATTTGTTTATGCTTTCATTGTTTCATTGAATCTGCCATTGCCAAGATGACCAATAAATTATTTCCGATCAATTAAACATTCTTTAAACCCCTATTTAACTGACTTTTCTGGAAGGCAGCTATGCTAACCACTATACCACCAATGCTACTGACTTTTCTGAAGAAAGGATTTAATTCAGCTAATTTACCTTCTTGAACCTCCCTACTCTTCTGAATATTCAATGATTAATATTTGCTGTAAGAGTGCATAGTTCATTTAAACACATATATGCAACCATGGACTTCTTTTCTTCTCCTCAACTCTTGAGGTTGCTTTCCATTTAGAAGAAAGCAAAAGATTCTGACTGAAATAAATATCGCCTCAAGATGTTATCACCCTAGAACTGCTTCTTTCCTACTAATCCCCTTCCTCTGGTTCTCCACATTCTAGTGTCTCCAGTTATCAAGTATCTCTTGTTCAGTCTTATGAATATCTATTCATAGTTATCCTATGGCATCTGCTGTATTCTCTATCTTCTGGCTTGCTTTACTAGTTTATTTTCCTTTTTAAGGTAAAACATACAGAACATATAGAAATNGATGTTATCACCCTAGAACTGCTTCTTTCCTACTAATCCCCTTCCTCTGGTTCTCCACATTCTAGTGTCTCCAGTTATCAAGTATCTCTTGTTCAGTCTTATGAATATCTATTCATAGTTATCCTATGGCATCTGCTGTATTCTCTATCTTCTGGCTTGCTTTACTAGTTTCTTTTCCTTTTTAAGGTAAAACATACAGAACATATAGAAATGTGTGTGTATCATAAACATACAGCTTGATGAATTTTCAGTGAACACAACTGTGGCAGGTAGAATGTCAATTTGTCCCCAAGATTCCTGCCTCTAGTCAACAGGCCTGAATAATTCCCTCACCTTGAGGGTGAACAAGACACAACCATGTGAATCTGATGGGATTCACTCCTATGATTAGGTTTCTTTGTTGATGTGATTAAGGTCCAAAATCAGTTGACTTTGAGTTAATTCAAAAGGAGATTATCTGGGTAAAATAACCTATTCAGATGGGCATCTAAAGAAGATCCACACCTTCTCTGAAGTAAGAGATTTAAAGTCAGACATATTTCCCTATTGCCTTAAAGAATCAAATCAAGTCACCATGTTGTGACAGGGCCTGTGGGCAACCTCTAAAAGGTGCTAGCTGACAGCCAAGAAAGTAGAGACTCCAGGCTGCAACCCCAGGGAATTGAATGCTGCCAACATCCACATGACCCGAGAAGAGGACCTTGAGGTCCAGAAAGGAACACAGGCCTGCCAACACCTTAACTGCATCCTGAGCCCCCGAGTATGGTTCTTGCTAAGCCCTGTTGGACTCTACCCACAGAAATGGCATGATAAGAAAAGTCACTATGGGGTGCCTGGGTGGCTCAGTGGGTTAAAGCCTCTGCCTTCGGCTCAGGTCATGATCTCAGGGTCCTGGGATGGAGGCCCGCATCAGACTCTCTGCTCAGCAGGAAGCCTGCTTCCTCCTCTCCCTGTCTCTCTGCCTGCCTCTCTGCCTACTTGTAATCTCTCTCTGTGTGTCAAATAAATAAATAAAATATTTAAAAAAAAAAAAAGAAAGAAAAGTCACTATGTTTGTGGGAATCTATTACACCAAAATCGAAGACTAATACAACCCTCATGTGAAAAACAGCCTCATCAAACACAATAGTCTCAGTATTACAGAAGATCCTGACATGCCTGCATTTAGCCACCACACCCTGAAACGGTGTAATGATGATCCTGATTAACACTATGGAGGAATGTTTCCTATTTCTGAACTTTAAGTGATCACAATTACTCACTGTAGGCTATTTATACCAAACTTCTTTCACTCAACATTATACTGATAAAATACACATTTTCCTTGTAGTGATAATTTATATATTCTCACTGTTTTATGGTATTTCGTTTTATGAATACACCACAATTTATCCATTTGACAACTGATGGTAATTTTGTTTGATTCCAATTTTGGACTGTCAGGCATAGAATTCTTTTATATGCCTTTTGGGAATATGTGTGCCTTTTGGGTGTACATCTAGGAGTGAAATGATTGGTCATCGAGTTTACACACAAAAGTTTAGCTTAATAGATGATGCCAAACAATTTTCCAAAAGGAAATACCAATTTACATTCTTAAAGCCTTTTTTTTCCCATTGAAGTGCAAGTGTTTTTATACTGTTTGTATATACACTCTTTTTTTAAAGGATTTTCCCTTTTTTTTAAGATTTTATTTATTTATTTGACACAGAGATAGAGATCACAAGCAGGCAGAGAGGCAGGCAGAGGGAGAGGGGGAAGCAGGCTCCCTACTGAGCAGAGAACCCGATGTGGGGCTCGATCCCAAGACCTTGAGATCATGACCTGAGCTGAAGGCAGAGACTTTACCTACTGAGCCTCCCAGGTGCCCCATACACTCTTTATTGTATAAATATATTACAAATAACTTATTTTACTCAGTAGTTTTTATTTTCACTCTTTTAAAGTTGACTTTTGATGAATAGAAGTTGTTAATGTAGCCATTTTACTATTTCTTTTCAAATTTAGCATTTTTTGTGTCTTATTTAAATATCTTTTGCCTGATCACCAGGGTTGCCCAGTCAGTTAAGCTTCTAACTCTCCATCTCAACTCAGGTCTTGATCTCAGGATTGTGAGTTCAAGCCCTGCCTTGGCCTTCATGCTGGGTGTGGAGCCTACTTAAAAAAATAAAATAATCTCTCAGATTGCCTCATCTATTCTTGACCCTAACAGATCCATGTAAATTTAGATCAAACTGGTTTATGCAAACACACAATAACAATATGAAACCAGTTGAAATATATTTGGGCTATCATTGATTCTATATAGTATCTATATCTATGGAGAAAGGTAATATTAACATAGGGTTTTTCAATTCCTTTTTTTTTAAATTTACAGACTTTTTAAAAGCAATTTTAGGTTCACAGCACAATTGAGAGGAAGGTACAGGTATTTTCCTTATGCCCTCTGCCTCCACATATGCATAACTTCCCACATTATCAACATCCTCCATAAGAGTGGTACATTTATTACAATTGATGGACCTACATTGACAAATCATTACTCTTCAAACTCCGTATTTTACCTTATGATTCACTTGATGTTGTATATTCTATATGTTTGGACAAATATATAATGACATGTATGCATTTGTATTGTATCATATAAAGTAATTTCACAGCCATAAAAATTCTATGTGCTCTGCCTATTCGACTCTCCCCATACCTCCATTTTTTTCTACTCTAACTTAGCTTTACTTAATGTATTTTCGCCTTTTTTTTTTAGATTTTATTTATTTGTTTGACAGAGAGAGGGAGAGTGAGAGAGCACAAAGTCTTTTGTCGTTTTTAGTGAATATGTCTCATATATCTTTCATTATTCTTGAACATTTGGTGTTTTTGGATAACACAGTAAGTGGAAATCATTTTTTAAGATGTTATTTATTTACTTATTTATTTGACACAGGAGAGAACACAAGTAGGCAGATCGTCAGGCATAGAGAGAGGGAGAAGCAGGCTCCCCACCGAGCAGGGAGCCTGATGCAGGAATCGACCCCAGGTCTCTGGGATCATCACCTGAGCCAAAGGCAGGCGCTTAACTGACTGAGCCACCCAGGCACCCCTATAGTAAGTGGAAATCATTTTTTTTAATTATATAATGCTTTTGCTGCCACCAGTTCAAAATATAATTGATTTTTAAATTTATGTAAATTTGCTAGTATCTGGTAACCTTGGTAAACTCTTATTAATTCTAAATGTTCATCTGTAAAATTCATGATTTTCTATGAACCAAATTGTATGATCTGCAATTAATTGCTGTTAGATTTTTCCTAATTATTTACTTTTTCTTTATTTTCATGTTTTATAATGTGAAGATTTTACTTGATTAGAAGTAGTAATAGCAGATAGTTTTGTTTCATTCCTAATTTCCAAGGAATTCTTGTAATCATTTTTCATTAATAATGTATTATTTCAAAATGTCTGTGTGTCCTCTTTAACAAATTAAGGGAGGTTCCTTCTATCCCTAATTTGCTGGGAGATTGTATCATGAGCATGTGTTAAATTTTGTTATAGACTTTTCTGTATGTATTGATACAATATCTTTCTGTAATTTTTCCCCATGTTGTTTGTGAAAAGGTCTCTATCTTTAAATGTTAAGCCATTTTCATAACTGAAACATAACTGTCTTTATTTTGTTTACATACGGATACAAGAATTTTATTTTATATGAGTATAATATATCTTTTCTAACCGTTTACTTAAATCTTTCTATGTTCATTTGATTTATAATTCTTATAAGCAGTCTATAGTTGTATTTATGTTTAGTCAAGGCTAACAATCTTGAACATTTATTCTGAGTATTTAGTTCATAATTAAACGATTACTTAATGATACATTTGGCATTTAGGTCTTTCTTTCTAATATATTTTTTCTATTTTACTTGCCTTTTTTGTACTCTTTACTCTTATTCTCTCATGCACTAACAAAGTCTTTTTTATTTTTTCTTTAAACTATTAGTTACAGAGACATTTAAAGTGTTTAATGGTGGGACATGTGGGTGGCTCATTTGGTTAAGCATCTGCTTTTGGCTCAAGTTATGATCCCAGGACTGTGCGTCCAGTTCCTTCCTCAGCAGGGAGTCTGCTTCTCTCTCACCCTTTGTCCCTTCCCCGATCTTGCATGCTCTCTCTCTCTCTCTCCCTCTCAACCAAATAAATAAAATCTTAAAAAAAAATAAAATGTTTAATGGTGAAACTAGAGATTACAAAATGCATGCTCAAATTATTGCTGCTTCTACAAGATAATTTACTTCTGGAAATTAACCAATGATTGAATTATAATAATTTTTGTTTGCTTTTAACATGATTATGTTTTTAGAATTTTTTTTCACTTCACAAGTGTTTTAATTTAAGATGTAATTATCACCATCCAAAGCCAGTGATCATCAGGGACCAGAGATTAAACTTGCCTCTGAAACTTCTGAAAGCATGGAAGAGGAATAATTATCCACAGGGAAATGCTTGTCAGACAAAAAGTAGGGAAAGAAGACTAACTGTGACAAAGAATAAGGCCCAAGAGATGTATTTATGTTGAAATTCAAGTATAGCTAATGACTCTTCAGTTTCTGGAAATTTAAAGTCATCTCAACAAAGAGGTCCAGCAAAATAAATCAAATATTTTAAAATTCTTATTTTAATTCTTCTTATTTTTGATAAATTCAGAGCTCCCCAAGAGTTTCTTACTTTTTCTTATTCATGCTACCCCTCTCAACACCAGTCAAAAATTGAATACTGTTTGTTCAATGATGTATCTGACATTTCTACTGATTTAGTATTTTCAACAGTAACTATTTTCTTATTCCCTTAAAAATAAATTCATATTCAGTATCTACTACAGTCAAATATTGCAAATTTCTAAATGCATGTGTCTTACTGAGCAGCAATATTAGTTATTCCATTTAAATTACTTCAGTGATCATCCTGAACTTATCTACAATAGGAATTCCAATATTTTGCAATACAGAATAGTAACTAAGAGGATACACTCTTTAATAGTTGTGGTGGTAAATGTTTGATTTCCATAATTTAATATAAAAAATCTGGGATGCCTGAGTGGCTCAGTCAGTTAAGCGGCTGCCTTCAGCTGGGGTCATGATCGCAGGGTCCTGGGATCGAGTCCCACATTGGGCTCCTTGCTCAGCGGGGAGCCTGCTTCTCTCTGCCTCTGCTTGCCTCTCTGCCTACTTGTGATCTCTCTCTCTCTCTCTTTCTGTGACAAAAAAAAAAAATCTTAAAAAAAATCTTTTAAAAAAATCTTTAAAATATCTGACTTCTTACATTTTGAAATTTTACTTGTATATAAAATTAATAAAATTTAATTCTAAAGGTCTCCTCTTAAAGTAAAAATGTTGTTGGAGACCAAGAACAGATTACTAATACTTCATGAATCTCACAAAATCAGCCACACTAAGATTTCAAGCTCGCTTTTCTAGCAAGCTGAGGAAAAATAGATTCAATATTCTAAATGCTGTCCTAGTTTAAAACTTGAATACATCTGAGTTTGTGTCAGGTACTAATTTCATCTCTCAGCTCTGGTCCCTAACTATGCCAATTATGTCTCTTGTTCTTAATATGAATCTATAGAAAAATTTCCCCAAATAATATAATATTCCTGTAAAAATTTTCTCATTAAATAAAATGTGTGTGTGTGCTTTGAATCTTTAGTAAGTTAAGATGAAAGTATAATAGAGTATCTGTAATTGGCATTAAAAACAAGTTAATTGGGCGCCTGGGTGGCTCAGTGGGTTAAAGCTGCTGCCTTCAGCTCAGGTCATGATCCCAGGGTCCTGGGATCGAGGCCCACATCGGGCTCTCTGCTCAGCAGGGAGCCTGCTTCCTCCTCTCTCTCTGCCTGCCTCTCTGCCTACTTGTAATCTCTCTCTGTGTGTCAAATGAATAAATAAAATCTTTAAAAAATAAAAAAATAAAAAAACAAGTTAATTAAAGCCATTTTTCTTATCCCATTACAAACTAAAAATAGTTTCCCATGGCAAAAAAACAATATCTTATAGCAAAAGAATTGAAGATTGCGTTGACTGTGAAAGAGAATTCAATTTGCTTTCATATGACATTTATGCATTTATTCTATTAAAATTGAAAAAAATCACAAAGACTATAAATAAAACAAAACTTTTGCCAAGACATTTGTATGTAAAATCTCAGTTTCTCTCAATTTTAATAAATTATCATGCATTTCAGAAATTCAAGCTCCTCTCTGCAGGGATTCTTTTAAGTTTTCCACACCCTTCTAAGATAAAAACATTACTTATTAGTCAAAATGGCAATTAGAATCCATAGTATATCATTGACATGACTCAATATTCATTGTGGGATGAAAACTTATCCCTATTTTTACAATAAAAGTAACTAGGATAATATCTTGCATCTAACTTATGATTTTGGCTCAGGTCATGATCTCCGGGTTCTAAGAACAAGCCTCCATCAGGCTCCACGCTAGGCTGAGCATTGAGCCTGCTTAAAACTCTCTCTCACCCTTTGTCCTTCCTACGCTGCTCCCTTCCTCACTCTCTCTCTCTTTTTCACTCTTAAAAAAAAGAAAGAGGAAGGAAAAGAAAGGAGAGGGAAGGGAGGGAAGGAAAGGGAAGGGAAAAAAGAAGGAAGGAAGGAAGGAAGGAAGGAAGGAAGGAAGGAAGGAAGGAAGAAAGAGAAAGAAAGAAAGAAAGAGAGAGAGAGAGAGAGAAAGAAAGAAAGATTGATTCTGTGAGTGTATACTAATTTTTACACATAGGTCCCAATTCACTAATTTCCCCACTTTGACCTAGATCAATTTTCCTTATTTGCTCTAAACTTCATTTAATTTGAGCGGGAAATCTTGACCCTTTCTAGAAATATGAAACACTGAAAAATAACAGAATTGTCTCATAGTATATACAGGGCTAATTTCATCAGTCTCAATGACTCTCTGATTGGATCTCAAGGTAAGACATGCATCTGATTCTGCATAAGCTTGTCCTTTTCATAATCTATGGAATTGTTTCTTTTGTACTATTTTGGAGAAACAAACAACAAAGTTAGATTACCCTTATGTTTTAGAATGCAAAGCTGCCCAAGGAAACATATGCATTTTCTATATTCCTACCTTCATCTTAATAAGATAGAGAAGAAGGAAGGTTTAATGTGTTATTATTGAGGATATTCCTCTTACTATTAAAAAAAAAATCTTGAAGGGTCCAGTGTTGTAGCAAATGCCACTGTTCTTTGTTTGTTTGTTGTCCAGGTTGCTTATTTGTTTTTCAAGGGAATAATCAAAGAAAAACGGATACTGGGCTATGGTCTGTTTATTGCATAATATATTTTATAATTTAGGACTTTTTATAATCTTGATTTAGAAAAATATAATACGCATAACCATGATTTGAGAATCACTAAGTTGCTACTCTTAAGGTGCTACTTTTATTTTATGAAGTAATACAGAAGTTCAGGCTGTATCTGGGGGCTGGATCTTCATTTCTCCAACCTAGGGTTACCATTTGCATCCCTTCTGGGATGTGCTACTCCAAAAGAAAATCCTTTTATTATGAATGTCTTTCTGATGTCACTCCTGGAAGGACCCACCCATATTATGTGTTCAAATCTTTCTCTCTCTCTCTCAGTGAACACTTACCCCTTTTCACATTTCTTTCTTTCTTTTTTTTAAGATTTTATTTTTTTATTTGACAGAGAGAGAGATCACAAGGAGGCAGAGAGGCAGGCAGAGAGAGAGAGGGGGAAGCAGGCTCCCTGCTGAGCAGAGAACCCGATGCAGGCCTCGATCCCAGGACCCTGAGATCATGACCTGAGCCGAAGGCAGAGGCATTAACCCAATGAGCCACCCAGGTGCCCTTCATATTTATTTCTGCTTGTTCTTATTTTCCAATGTAGTACGAAACTCTTCATTTAAAGTATATTGACTCTAGAAGATGTTGTTTGGATCCTAGTTCTCCAAATTATTAGGCAAGTGTTCTTTAACAACATCTGATCCTTGTTTTCCCATCTGTAAAAGCATGATACAAAATATGACCTACAAGGTTGCTGCGAGGGACAGATGTCCAAATGTTCAGTGTATTGTCCTTAGTATGTGGCCTAAATTCAAGGAATGCTTAACAAATGGTACATTCATCCCTTACTACTTCCCTGTCTTATATTTCAATTACCCAAACTTTTGTTACTAAGATTTTTTTGATTTTTTTTTTTTTTTTTTTTTNTTTTTTTTTTTTTTTTTTTTTTTTTTTTTTTTTACAAAGAGAGAGAGACAGCCAGAGAGGGAACACAAGCAGGGGGAGTGGGAGAGGGAGAAGCAGGCTCCCGCCCAGCAGGCCTAAATCCCAGGATGCTGGGATCATGACCTGAGCTGAAAGCAGACGAGTAAGACTGAGCCACCCAGGCGCCCTGAACTTTTTTATTATCTCCTTCATCTCACATATGCTATATGATGCAAAAATTTTAACAAAATGGTATAAAATATAGTAGAGGGGTTTTTTTGTTTTTACATTTGTTTTGTTTTGTTTTTGGACAACTGTCTTGTTTCTACACTCAGAGACTTAGCTCCTAGGATTGTTCTGGAATGACTGATAGTTTTCAGTTAATTTCAGGAGACTGCAATTTAAGCCTCTTAGCTGCAAGATATTCTTTAACCCTTTGGAACAACCCTTTGAAATTAAAGATCAGATTGTTGCCAGAAAGTGATTTTTTCAATTTTGAAAGAGGTATATAAGAAGAATTTAAAGGATTCAGTTACCTTTATTCTACCCTGGTAGGGTGTAGAGAGTTATGTGAAAAACTAGACAGGTAAGTAAGAAGTAAGGGAAGTCAATATAAACAGTTTTCAAAGTAATATCAGGGAAATGTCTCAGTCAAATACAAATTTTAAAAGTGAGCAAGAGAGAGTCAGATAGTAGCTCCTGAAGGAAATACATTTGCTATCAACAAATTTCACCTTGTATTTTACAGATGATCAAACTGAAGATTAGAGGGTTTAATTTGTTTGCACAGGGTAATTACAGTAGATAAAATCAGAGCTAGATCTGTAACTCCAGTTTCTTAATAAATTATCCTTTGTCTTTCTTATCCCTTCATGACAGGAACAGCAAAAGCCATAAGCCTTCAGTTAGTGCTTAAAACTGGAGAACACAAGACTATGAAATACAGACTGAAATGGTCCCCTATCAATAATTTCTCAAAGTCTGTTCCAAGTGATAGCACGTCCTATGACAGGTTTAATGGAAAACAACAATATCGTTGGCATCTAAAACATTTAGAAACACAGTCCTTGGCAAGATTCTCTCCTTGACCAAATTTTTGGACAGGGCCTTCTTTTTTTTTTTTTTTTTTTAAGGTTTTATGTATTTATTTGACAGAAAGAGAGATCACAAGTAGGCAGAGAGGCAGACCGAGGGAGAGACAGAAGCAGGTTCCCTGCTGAGCGGAGAGTCGGATGCAGGACTCAATCCCAGGACCCTGAGATCATGACCTGAGCCGAAGGCAGAGGCTTAACCCACTGAGCCACCCAGGCACCCCTGGACAGACTCTTCTGAGCTCTCTTTCTGATGAGGATTTCCATGCCCTTTATTGTAGGGTCCAGTTCAAGAATCCTGCTAAGTCAATTTTGTAAAAATATCAACGCTTGATATCTGACCAATTTCCTTCACCCCCATCCTTGGTATCTGATGGGGCCTTGAGCAAAAATCCTGTTAGGTCACTATAGCCAGAATCTCTTCATATCTCTGAGGCTTCCTGTCAGTATTTTTCATTCAACATCTCTGCCCTGCTCCTTGACTGTCCATTCCCCCTTGTTCATGCTGTATTCAGAATGGAGCCCAGTTCAATACTAAAGTCTCTTTCTCCCAATTGCTATAGTGTTTATAAATAATATCTGCTTTCACAACTNACTTGTAATCTCTCTCTCTGTGTCAAATGAATAAATAAAATCTTTAAAAAAAAAAAATAATATCTGCTTTCACAACCTGAACATCTATCCTCCTCTGGGTTTCTTTGACATCCCTGTCCGTATTTGTGTTGGTGTGTTAAGGGATCAGGTACCCTGATGTAAATAAACCTTCAAATTGATACAGCCCCTTGACTATTATAATTAACACATTTTTGTTTATTTTTATGCACATATTTAATTGATGACCTAGACATTATTGTATTACAGAACATGTTTTGAGAATTGCAGTTCTGTGTCCATTCCCTGTGATTTGTGAGAGTCAAACAGGAGTTCAGACTCAGAGAAAGTTACCATTTGTCTGACTTTTGGTCCTGGTAATGCTTTCCTTAACATATTTGGAGTTTTCCTTGAACCCATAAAGTAGAGGATTAGGGTCCTAGATTTTAAATTTTATTTACTGAAATACTTTTATTGCAAAGATTCATACAATTTATTATGAATAAAATACACCCTCTCAGAATCATTTAACAAGTCAACCCTAAAGTACATGGATAGTGATTTGTATATTATAGTTAGAGGCAACATTTTAAAGCAAGTCTATGGGGAGTTATAAATGTATAGAACCTCCAGGCTGACCCATAAAGCTAATCTTCACTGATTTTAAAAATGTATTTTCCATTTGAGCCATTAATATTTAGAGTTTATTTTCAAATGGCACCGTTTATCTGAGTATTTTCAAGTGTCTCTGAGATCATTCTGTAATAATTCAAAATCATTCAAATACAGGCCCTCTAGTGTAAAGATAGTGACATTACTTCTGGCTTAACCACGTATTGGTACAGTGGAAGGAATCCTAGGTTTAAAATCAGGACATGGTCCAAGTTCTTGCTTCCTCTATCATCAGTTAATGACTAGGAGTCTCAATTTCCTCACTGGTTAATGTTTTTCTTGACTACTAAATTGTGGATTTCAAAACCAGCCAAACATGTAAAAGTCCTTTTTAAATCCCTCAATATTCTATAAACTTTGGTTGGCATTTTCATGATAGTGCTACGTGAACATGCTCCTTCTATACTCTGAATACTTTGAGAGATGCTCTAACTGTTTGGAGCAACACAAATCCCACTTTTTATCCCCAGCATCTGAAGGGATATTAAACATACCAGCAAAAAATAAGTTAGAAGTGAAACAAAAGTGATTAAAATACATTTCCCGGGAGACACACACTAGAAAAGAAGTATCGCCCATTAATATCTGTATCTCCACTGAGATTCGAACAAAATGACATCCATTAGAATATACTCAATGAATTCAAGCTGAACTGAGCTGTGAAAGGAACACAGACAAGAGGCTTTGAGAATGGTGTGGTATTAGCAATTGCAGTGACTTTTTGATATTTCTTACATTCTTTAAAACTCAGGTCACCTGTTTTTTAGTTCCATTTTTACAGGTCTTACCAAGGAACTAACAAACACTCGTAGATGCTTTGTCATTTGACAGTTATTAAAATTGGTACAAGTGTCAGAATTCATAGAGGGAGTGAGATTTTTTTTGAGAACATAGATATTAAGGATCTGATCACTCCTGGGTGTCATATAAGTATCCAGGTTATCTCATTTCCATGTGGATAGATTTATGAAAACACAAATAATATGTATCCTTAACTAGAGGAAAAATACAGCTGTCTAGACATGCATTGTCCAATATCAGAGCCAATCGTTACATGTGGCTCTTTAAATTTTAAAATTGGAAATTAAATAAAATGTAAAAATCAGTTCTTCATTTCAAGTACTCAATAGCCACATGTGGCTAGTGGCTACTGTATTGGATGGCAGCAATTCTAGAACATTTCTATCATTGAAGAAAGCTCTAGAAGACAGTGCTGGTCTATTTTTTTTTAAAGAAGTAAAAAAAACCACATACTGTACACCATTTCCATTCAGTAACCAGGTTGTAAAATTTTAATATTCTCACCCATAATTTCAGTTCCTAAAAATCTTAATCATTTAAATTTCTAGTAATTTATTGATCCTATATATTGTGCCTTGTATTACAAGAAAAAAAAATGTGAGATGTATTTTTATTATTACATACAAAAATCATAGGCTCAATTCTTCTCTATGTATTTTACATCTGGGTATTCAAAGTTTTTTTCTAAAACATGAGATAATTTTGGTTAAAAAAAAAACGCCTAGAGGAGTAATTAGTACAATGTTGTAATTCAATAAGCATTTTCTTCCCTTTAAGCTCAAAGGAAACCAGCACCACCAACAACCAATGAAACTAACATTACATTGCTTCTGGGCCTTTTGGCTAAGACAAATGAAACTAACATTACATACGTGCAGATTAAATATCAAATATCCATTCTTTTGTAAAAATCTTTTCTTCCATAAACTTTGCTATATTTTCATAATTTTTTAAAATATTTCATTTATTTATTTGTCAGAGAGAGAACACACAAGCAGGCAGAGGCAGAGGGAGAAGCAGGCTCCTTGCTGAACAAGGAGCCCGATGTGGGACTCAATCCCAGGACCGGAGGATCATGACCTGAGCCGAAGGCAGCTGCTTAACCAACTGAGCCACCCAGGTGTCCCTATTTTCATAATTTTAATGTCTTGAATGTATACCTAGGAAAAGAAAAATTTAAGTTAATTTGAAAGGATTATGTAATATCTTCCCTACAGTTTGTTTCCGGTCCTACCACCTGCCCTTACCTAATATAGATCTTTTCTTTATTAACTTTAGTATTTGTCTGCAACTAGTATCTGTTCAATTACCAAATTATTTGAAGTAGCATGATGATGGGCTAACTAAAGACCCTTTCATACTCAGAAATTCTCTCTGAAAAACACTGAGAATATACAGCAATTTTAGTTTGGTTGCTCATTGCCATATTCATGATTTCAGCACTACTTTTTATTACTATGTCCTGCTCTGCTAAAATAAATAGGCAACTTTCTATTGAGATTTGAAATGATGACTTCAGCTCGTCTGGTTCGGGTAAAAAGGTAAAGGACACTGTAAAGGATTATTCTATTACATGTCCTCATGAGAACGCAGACATGCACACACACACCACAGACACACCGTATTTTTTCTTTTTTAATACATTGTAATCTTGAAGAATTGGACATTACCTTTTCTTTCCTTGTCATTCGCTTAATTATCCCAGTCTTACTACAATGAATAAAATGCAAGTCATTGGTCTAATAAAGTCATTGTTCAAGGGGCACCTGGGTGGCTCAGTGGGTTAGGCCTCTGCCTTTGGCTCAGGTCGTGATCTTGGGGTCCTGGGATTGAGCCCCGTGTCGGATTCTCTGCTCGGCAGGGAGCCTGCTTCCCCTTCTCTCTCCGCCTGCCTCTCTGCCTGCTTGTGATCTCCCGCTCTCTGTCAAATAAATAAATAAAATCTTTGAGAAAAAAAAAATCGCTGTTCAATGTAGTCTTGCCAAATCTTTGAAAAGTTAGTGACCTTAATCCTTGAATGAATTGTTGACTTTAGACTCAGAGTTTTTTCAAATGAACACTTGTTTATCTTGGTGAGTATTCTGCCTTTCACATCACTGGTATCTAACTTTCTACAATTGGAACTAATGTGGGACTTTGATACATCGCACTTGTCACTCCTATCCATGCGCAGGGTTTTCTTCTTTTGTTATCATTTGTCTTCATTCTTCAAGACAGTTCTTTATCCAAGGAGCTGTCTTCCACATCCTTCCATAACAGTTGACCTTGTAGATTTAGTTTTCTATCTGGTCATTTAGGGAACGATTTGTACTGTAGGAAAATTATGTCCCCAATTTTCTCTGACAACTGTATTATTTTATCAAGCAAAATACTATCAGGTTTGTCAGGTGTGGTTGTCTTCCTGGGATTCAGGCTGATTTTCTTTAAACAATTCATCACTCTCTGAATGCTGCTTTCTCAGCTCTGATCAGCATTTCCTGTTATTTTCGGTGTATCTGAATTTATTCTGACAGAGAAATAAAACTTACAATTCCCTTTCTACAGAAAATACTAGATTTTTCTCCAATAAGATATTTTTTATATCCCTTTAATTTGTTATTGTAATAACTCTACGTTTTGTTCGCAAAGGGTTTCAGAACCGGCAGACCATTTTCACATATGTCATCTTATTTAAATTTACACTTTTTATATGGGTTACAATATAGTAGTAAATAAGTCCATTTTGTAAAAGAAAATTTTTCAGAGAAAATAAACAATTCTTAAATTTTATTTAATTTATTTAATGAAAGGCCTGGGCAGATGTTACATTTGGTTCAAAAGAGAATGCAAAAAGTGGACACATTTATGGATCAGGAATATTCAAATTATTAAGTATTTGGAGGCAAAGTTGGGTTTCCCTATGGTGGGAGAGAAAAGTCAATTGAGGGCTCCTGGGTGGCTCAGTGGGTTAAAGCCTCTGCCTTCAGCTCAGGTCATGATCCCAGGGTCCTGGGATCGAGCCCCGCATCAGGATCCCTGCTCAGTGGGGACCCTGCTTCCTCCTCTCTCTCTGCCTGCCTCTCTGCCTACTTGTAATCTCTCTCTCGCTCTGTGTCAAATAAATAAATAAAATCTTAAAAAAAAAAAAAGTCAATTGAACCTCTACTAGCTAGGGTGGAATTTGCATGCTAAACTNTACTTGTAATCTCTCTCTCGCTCTGTGTCAAATAAATAAATAAAATCTTAAAAAAAAAAAAGTCAATTGAACCTCTACTAGCTAGGGTGGAATTTGCATGCTAAACCGTGACTTACAAAGTATGATTGTAAAATAGCTCAAAGGTAGTAAAACACTAGATTCAGGTAACTCAGAAAGGTATGCTGTAGATAGTGCATATTGTTCCACCTGAATATAAATTTTTTTCTATAGTTTTCATAAATTAAATAACAATGCTTGGTGATAATAGTAACTTCCAATTGAACACACATAGGTGTAAATCAAAAGAACTGCTAATCTGGAATAAACTCAATTTTACCCTAAGTTATAGGTGCAAAGCAAATATTCGTTAGCCTGTATTTTTAATTTAACTTGTTTTCATTAACAGAGGTCCGAATAACAATGGGATTCCAGAAAATGCTCAAGGGAAGAGCTTTCTAGATGATGTACTACTGCATCCTTATGTGTTCCACATGAGTAACAGATGGCATAGGAAGAAATTGATAACCTTAGCTTATAGGGCATCATGGCACAGACCGGACAACAAGGATTGTGGGCTAGTCACTGCTCCTCATAAGCAGCCTCGTTTGTATCTCAAAGAGTGACCCCAAGGAGCAAGATCTGAGGTCTCACTCCTCCACATTGTGCAGGCAGTATGTACATTAGAAAGATCCAAAATTTGATGTTCTGTGCACTTGTGGCTAAAAATGTGCTCAATCGTGGCATCCTTTTCAGCAGCTACTTGCCACACTTAACTCTATCCTTTCTAAACAAGAGGCCTGTGGAGCCATAGGTAGATTCTAGGGCCTGGTACCCAAGTAGCACAGAGCGCAACTGAAGCAGCAGAAGTGCACTGGGGAGAGAGGTGGGAAGACAGCAGGGGCAAAGCCTGTGGTGATCTCGCCTCTGTGCCTTCATATATGTAATACTTCTCTCTATTTGCAGCTATTTTTAAGTGGTACACAGCTCAACCTCATGATGACTTCTTTAATTCCATATACACATTGTTCTTTATTCATTTTAAATCCTTGACTTGTAAAAGTTTCATTTGATTTGAAAATAACTCACATTATCATGAAAAATTTTAGCACGTCCTTGGTGTGAAAGAGAAAAGCAAAAGCTAGAGATTGTGTAAATATAATGTCAACTCATTTACACTGTTTAAAATAAAGTTTCTTATCAGTGAGTATTACCAAGTCACCTCACTAACTGATGTCCACCTGGCATGAAGCTCTCAAACTGATAGATTCAAATATGGTCATTCACCTGTCATGAAAACCATCTATAAATTTTATTATTATATGATATGGAATCGTAGTGAAGAATACAGTTCATAGAATCTTGCTACTACAATTTAATATCTATATGACTCTGGGCAAGGCATTTAATGTTTATAAGACTTAGATTCTTCATATATAAAATAGGAATAAGAACAATATCCCTTAGAGATTCGTTATGATAGTTGAATGAGTAACCCATGCAAAGCACAGTCGCAGTCACAAAGTTAAATAAAAAAAAATTTTGCTCTGTAAATTAAGTACAATTTCATTTACTTGTTTCCTAAATCTAGTCAGCTCCAGACACTTAAAAAGAGGCTGGCATTTTAAAGACTTTTATGAAAGGGCATTGTGTTTAATCTCTCTCTTAATAGGCACCCTGTTACACTTAAATGAATAGTTAATATGAAGTTTGACAAAATTAAGATTCAAAAATCTCTAGGCAGTTATTTGATGATCATAGATATGCAGTACACTCACTATGAGTGAAAAGAAAAGACACTCTTGGAATAAAGGCCAAATGTTTCTTATAAATAAAAAAGGAATGACAGAGGGAGTGATCAATTCCTATCGCTACCAAGCCTTTATGAACAGGGAATTGACAAATTTCTAAAATCCCTTCACTTCTAGTCTTTTAAAACTGGGCTTTGAAAGCATAAATTCCTCATGCCAAAACAACGATGGAATGGTGAAACCTCTAAATCACCTAAGAGGAGTTCAGGCCAATCCTCATCCTCCATTCTTTTCACGAGGTGGTGAATAGGGACTTGACTGTCAGGTACGGAGCATTTTCAGAAGCTCTGATACACTGAAGGGTCCCCAAGGTCTTGGCCAAAGGATGGGATAGAAAAGGAGGTTGCACTGTGTTACCGGGTGTGAAATCATTTTCCAAACAAACAATTAAGTGCTTAGGTGTCACTACTGATTAATTTTTAATGGAATTTCTGAACTCTGTGATGACCTGAATGAAAGTGTAGTAATATGTCCCAGAAATCCCACAGACATAGGACCTCTGAGATCTACACAAAGTTAATGACCAGAGGATGACTCCAGGGACTACAGAGACACTGTTCCAGTGAATAAGATTTGGTACCCAGGGTAATACTGCATCTTTGATAGATATAATTCAGTCTATGTCATGTTTCCCATAAGATCGGGGTACACATTTTTAGAAAGTAGATTTTAGCATCACAGAACAAAACAGTCTCTAAGTTTACAATCCTATTTTCCATTTGAAACTCACACAGACTTTCTCACACAAAAGAGAAATATACTCCACACAATCATTTAATCTTGGTTGACTTTTACTGCAAATGTTTTCATTTCTGCCATTAAATTTTTTTCATCAGTCTAGGCACTTTCTTTTTGTGTTTTCACATTTTATACTTTAATGAATCTTAACTGTTCTTAAAATAGTCTGAGTCATCATTTAAAAATTTGGCCCTCATGTTTATTGATATGCTGCTGCTCTTTCAGATTGAGTCTGTTTTCTAAATGGTAGTCATAACTCATGACCACATACCTACTTCTTAATAAAATGTTTTAGTTTTGCATTATTTCTTGCAATCCACATGCTTTTTTCTTTCCAGCAAATTCTTTTCACTCTTGTCCTATGATTTGCCATGTGTTTTTGATACTGCTCAATTTCTTTATTTTCTTACTTTTGCTGTTAATTTATCCCTTAATCCAAACATTTAATAAAAGATCATATGCTTAAATCTGTTCCATAATTTTTTTTTCTTTTGGAGTCTCTGCAGCTTAAAAACAAACTGATTTCTTTATTTCCATGAGAAGCAAGCATTAAAGAAATATGTATAATTATCTCCATGTTTGATTGGAAACGAAAGAAGCTAGAGCTCTTGGTATGATAGCATAATCATAAAAAGAGAGAAATGTTATATTAAGAAATATACTGGGTGCCTCGGTGGTTCAGTTGATTAAGTGTCTGCCTCCAGCTCAGGTCATGATCCCAAGGTCCTGGTACCAAGCCCTGCCTGGGACTCCCTGCTCAGTGGGGCGTCTTCTCCTCCTACTGCCCCTCTTTCCACTCATGCTCTCTCTCTCTCCCTTTCACTCTCTGTCTGAAATAAACGAAGTCTTTAAAAAAAAGAAATACATAAACTATTTTTCAGACTTAGAGCTTAAATGTTCCATTTGCACAGAACTTTATATGTAAGGAATAGCTCTGGCAAACAATTCTGTTATTTAAACTCTTTAATTCTTTACGTATATTATCACCTTTTCCGATGTTCTTTACGCTAGTGACATAAATATATATGTAGGCATTTTACCCTTAATTTATCAAAGTTATCCCACTTTCTCCTACATTTTTCATTATTCCCATAAAAATGTGTGTCTTACTTACATAATTGTACATTTTTCAGAAATGTCAAATGCCCACTCATAATCAGCTCCAGTCGCTGGATTGTAGGGTGAAACGCCTCACAGGAAGTTCCAGAAATCTCCCTGTTTATGTTTGAGCCCATCATTTCACGGTGGGGAAACACTTCAAGGGAAAGCATATCAGATTCAAGAACAAGTATTGGAAGGTTTTAGACTTATCTTTAATATCATCTAACAATTCTCAACCAGTCTGTAACGGAGAACACCTGGAGACAAATATTCAATGTGGTTTCAAATTCCCATCAAAGCCACTAAACAAACAACTATAACCAAAGTGCTGACGATGTCTGATAATTATTTCAGGCCATATTTGGTATGCCTTCATTCTCATTTTATAGTTTTGTTTCCATATATATATATATGTATTTTTTTCTGAATTAGATTTGTAACATAGTAAGGCAGAAAAAATATATATATTTTTAAAGTGACTGATGAGGTTTTCCGGTTGGAGTAGGTGGGAGAAAAGAAATAATGGAAGAAGGTTATAATGTTGGGAATTATTTTAGGATGATGGAAGTAAATGTGTATGTATGTATTTGCATGTATCTAAAATATAAAATGTGGTATAACGTCATAATATTTAGAAGTTCAAAGTGGTTATTGAAAAGAGCTTTATTTTGTAAAGTATAAATAAATAAAAGGTAAAATGATCCCAGCCTAATTTTTATAATTGCAAATGCAAAGCTAAATTTAATTTAAAATTAAGGATTTTTGTATTATTCATCACTTCAGATTACCTATGTTCTGGTTACACTCCATTCCTTCTGATAAACAAAATTTTACTGAATGCTGAATTTTGGAGTAATTGCTTATCAGTCAAAACAATTGGAAAGGAATGTAATCTATTACATGGAGAGATGAATTAGCTGTTCCTTGAAAAACCATTTCATGCAGGTATATTGAAAGCATAAGACAAACCACGAAAGAAATTAAAAAGAGAGAAAGAAAAACTATTTAATTTCTATGTGATACCTTCACATTACTGATTGCTTCCAAATGAAGTTTTTGGTACCCCCTACCTTCCCTACCTTCCCCCCATGGAAAAGCTAGTTAAACTCAGGGCGGGGGGGGGGGGTCTTTTGGAAAGCAGGCCTTTTCCAGTTGTCTAGGCATAAATGGTTGTAGGATTTTCATTCTGAAAGTAAACACAGAGACTCAAGTCCTCGTGGACGGCAGTGGCTCATACAATCAGCAGTCACTAAACGATCATGCCTCCTCTAAGGCTGCGCTGCCCATGGCAACCACCTGTTCTGTCTGAATGATGGAGCGTAAGGGAGCACGAAGGGGCAACTCCCAGGCACAACCCGCGCAGAGGGAACTGGATCCACAGCTCCCTTCACTATAATTGAATGCCCTGTCTCTAAATCAGTATGTAGCAAATGCACCATCTGAATGTCATGAAGACAGAGGAACACCTCTTCACTAGGAATCTGCCAAACATTTTGTAAAATGGCTAAAATGCACCAATATAATTTTTCAGCAGGATTTTAAAAATAGAGCATTGGCAAAATGGTGTTCAAATTATGGGAACCCTTCCTTGCTGCTTGATATAGGTAGTTCTGTATGTGAAACTTCTTTTTAAGTATGTGCAATAGTTAATGTGATAAGAAACATATTTTACAAATTAAGAATATACTTTTTATTCCAGCTTCCTTGTATATGAGTTATAGTGCGTAATTTCTTTTTCAGTAAATTGCAACAGTGGTCAATGGTTTTCTGTATTTATTGCACGCCCACTAAGGACCTAGGATTTTTTTTCCTAGCTAATACTGAAGAAGATGGCCATGGTTTTCATTTTGACTATATTTTCAACAGTCATGGCATTGCAGTACATATTTATTCATCTAGTATTTAAATTAAACTAAGACATATGTTGCCGACAGAAACTAGTAATCCTCTTTATCAATTCTGTGACATGTTTTTGAACATTCACTTAATATTTTTCATGGATGTGGTTTTAAATCCCAAACAAGTAATCAGAAAATGCTTATAAACTTAGACCAGATACACTGCTTTGAGCTATGAAAGGAATGCTCAGCTGCCAGACTGGCTGCTTGGTACCTTGAGCTGAAGTGAAAACGGGGCTAAAACCAGATACGCCATTGCAGCTCGCAAAATCGCAAATCCTGGGTTAGGGTTTTTCTTTCCTACGCAAAAGGGGTGGCGCACAAACGGTACGTTACAACGGGAAACACTTTTGATGAGCTTCTGTTTTTTGTTTATTTGCTCATTATTTTTTCAATAAAAAAGCTCAGTGTAATGAGAGAAACCCCAGAATTCAGGCAAGGCTGCTTGCTGCGGGGCACAGGGATGTGTGAGGACAGGACAGGACAGGTGAGGCAGGAGGCTGAGAAGTGGACTCTAGGTACCCACAGGAACTAGAAACTCAGGATTTAAGTTAACACAGAATGTATGTTGCAGACCATATGTAGATTTTTTTAATTTTTTATTTTTTTAAAGATTTTATTTATTTGAGAGAGAGTGAGCAAGAGAGAAAGACAGAGAGAAAGCACAAGCTGGGATGGGGAGGGGGAGAGGGAGAAGCAGACTCCCCACTGAGCAGGAAACCCTAAGCAGGGCTCCATCCCAGAACCCTGGGATCATGGCCTGAGCAGAAGGCAGACGCTTAACCTACTAAGCCACCCAGGTGCCTCTATCTACTCCCTATTGACTTATTACAAAGAAGAAACATAAATATGTGAGAGATCTGGGGGTGGGGGAAGGAGAGGCACAAGTCATACACATTCTGACTGATTTGTAATATCTCCTTTAGTACATTTCAATGTAATGCCCCTATCTATCTATCTATCTATCTATCTATCTATCTATCTATCTATCTATCATCTATCTATCTATCTATCTATCTATCAACCTATTTTGGTAAAAGTTCAATACAACATGCTGGAGGAAAAACTTATGAATGTGACAATTTATTTCCAATATAATGAGTATTCATTTAGTGAATAGTGTAGTCTTAGCTCACATTTATTCAGGGGCTAGTAAGAAATACAGTATGCAGAGCACCTGGGTGGCTCAGTGGGTTAAGCCTCTGCCTTCGGCTCAGGTCATGATCTCAGGGTCCTGGGATCGAGCCCCAAATGGGGCTCTCTGCTCAGCAGGGAGCCTGCTTCTCTCTCTCTCTGCCTGCCTCTCTGCCTATTTGTGATCTCTCTCTCTCTGTCAAAAAAAATAAATTAAACTAAAAAAAAAAAAGAAATATAGTATGCTAAATATTTCATATAAGTTATCCATTACATTCTGACAGTATTTTAATGAGATACATTAGAATTTTACAAACATAGAAACTGAGAATAAGAGGATCTAAGAAATTATATCAAGGTCACATGTTTAATAGTGAGTGGTGCTAGATTATAAGTTGATTAATTTTGTTGATAAATACCATACCACTTGTCATTAGCCTAATAAAACTTCAAAACATTGTCAAATCTTGTTAGCAAAAAAAAAAAAAAATTGGACTAATTTCCTGACAATATATATGTAAATATTTCCCAAATGAATGATTATGAGAGGAATATTTTTAAAGACACTGGCCATATTGGTGGTGAGTGTACACATTTTTAAAAATAAAGCTTTGCTCCTTCCAGATGCCAAATGTTTGACCACAATAAAATGTCATGTGCCATCAAGAAGGAACATCTTCACCACTGAAGATCTCCTCTTCTTGCCTGATAATGCCCTTGTCAAGTTTTCAAAATCCAAGAAATGAAAATATTCCCTACATTGTAAATACACAGATTTAATTAGCTATTTAGTGTAACAGCTGATACCTATTCCTTTTCTTACAGAAGACTATTTTAGAAGCAGGGAGAGAGGACTGGTAATGGTGAGGAAGCAGAGGTTGGCAGGAACCTGCCACATTTTGGGGCGAAATGGTGGCAGTAAAAGGAGCTCGCAGGAATTAAGATAAATATTATCAATGAATGACAGTAAGACCAGAAGGGAAAATGGATTCATGAAAATGATCAGAGATATGCAATATAATTATTTCAAAAGAGGTATGCATTATAATTATCATAAACTTAATTTTTGAAAGGTGCATTCAAATAATTTACGTTTTTAAATTACTCACAAAGTTATTTTTAAAAAAGGTTTTAACAAAATTAACTAAAACTTCTTTAGGAAGGGACCCCTGGGTGGCTCAGTTTGTTAAGCGTCTGCCTTCAGCTCAGGTCATGATCCAGGAGGCCCAGGATCGAGCCCCTCATCAGGCTCCCTGCTCAGCAGGGAGTCTGCTTCTCTCTCTCACCTCCCCCCATCTCGTGCTCTCTCTCTCTCACTCTCTCAAACAAATAAATAAAATCTTAAAAAAAAAAAAAAAAAACCTTCTTTAGGAATTTGGAAGAATGATTTCCGAAAGGGGTTCTGAGAGTCTCATATCTGGATTAGTTATAAATAAGCCAGAGTTTTGTTTTGTTTTGTTTTGTTTCCCCTACCACTGTGAAACATACTATCTATCTGTTCTTACAGAATATGCCAAAAAACAAAAATAATAACAAAACCAAAGAGCATCAAACATTCATGACAAATAGGATATTATTTTCATAAGATGTGGCATTAGAATTATTTTAAAAACATGAAAGCGATAAGCACTTTTGAGAAACTGTTAAAGGGAATTTAGAAATTCTTTTTATTTTTCAATGGCTGAA
Source organism: Ailurus styani (assembly GCA_002007465.1). NCBI lineage: Eukaryota > Metazoa > Chordata > Mammalia > Carnivora > Ailuridae > Ailurus > Ailurus styani. The sequence goes on along the minus strand of LNAC01000003.1, from coordinate 3,678,017 downwards.
GCTCCAGAAAGCCTCAATCCAAATAGACTCTCCCTGTCTTTTGCCTGGCGCGCTTGCCAAATAATATTAAATTATGAGTATGGTAAAATGTTGCAATTTCTATTTTGTTATTCCCCAAGGCGGAGATAAAAAGTGAATTGTCTTAGTGCTAGGTATTGTTTTTTACATACATTTGATTTAGGGAAAAAATAAAGTCTGTGTGGTGAGTACCCTTTGCAGAAGTGGCAAAGGGGCTTAAAGAAGGCTTTCATCACCTGTAAAAAATAAAGCCAAATGATACCCTGTGAATACTGCAAACCAACATGTTCTTAAAAACAGGGCAGGGAGATAGACCCTATGTCCCAACCACACTGAAATTCAAACCCTAGAGGAGCTGACTTTACCCCTCATATCTCCAGATTGGAATCACTCTAGATTCCAAGTGGTTTATAAATTGCTCATGCCTTTGCATTTTACTGGAAACATTCAAAGTAATTCCATTCAAAGTAAATTTTTAAATGATAGTGTTGAAGAGTGAAAATATATAGTGCAGTTTATTTTTTATAAACCTCAATAAGTTAAGCTATTTGTTTTTCTGTTTGTTTGGTTGGTCCTGGTTTTTTTCCCATTCTTAGGTGTTGGCCTGAGTCTGAATATTAAATCTACTACTTAAATATAGGGTGAAGAATGATGTCACTTTAGCTCCTGAGATAGGTAGGTAACTTGGGCTCCCTCTGGTGTCTGCCTAGTTCCTTCTGAGGTACTTAAAAGGAACAGAAGAAAAGATCAAAATTTTAAAATATCAACTTCTATAATAAAGAGTATGATAAAAGAGCAAGAATAACATACATTTTTATAAAACTTTCCATAAGAGGTAAGCATTACTTTTAGATTAATTTGGAACTGGGGAATAGGCATTCTTATGATAGACACTTATACACAGACTGCCATTTATTGAAAATGAAAACATAAGACCAATGTAATTTAGGCATGATCTTTAGAAATTTTACCATCAAGGATCAAAACTGTAGAAACAAGTTGTTCGCTGCTAAAGGAGTCAGTGCTTAAATTTAGATTTAATAACTGAGCTCATTAATATCACCTATATTAAATCAAAACTATTTTTACAAAAACCACCGATATTTGTGTCCAGAAAAGCCTTTATTTAAGAATAGAGACAATTTCAGGAAACATTAGAAAAAATTCACAAGTTTTACAAACTTTATGAAAGGCTGTTATGTGATTTAAGAAAGGTAATAAAGAGAAGAGGTGACCAGTTATAATTATATGGAAGACACCCCATGTCCTGATATTTTGCCTTGTTTATTGCATTAAATTCTGGTGTGAATAAGGACATTTAAATCTACTTGACTTTGATTTACCAGTTACACAGTGCACAGGACTCTCTGCTCCATATGTATATATATAATTATAAACATATAATACAAATTATATATATTTATATGATCATGTTATATATTAATAAAAATATGCAACTTTAATAGATTAATAATGTCATTACACACACACACACACACACACACACACACACATATATATATATATATATATATAGCCACTCGTATTTTCTCATATGTGATTATAAATTAGATTCCTGGGTCCAATTTCAACATGTTTGTCCGGGTGGGGGACTTCCCACACAACACCAAGCATTTCTCAGAAACTGGCAGGAGGTCTGAGAATTCAGGTCCCTTTGGACACTATCTACCGAAGATAATATCAGATTCCACGTTGAGGGTTCCGTCCTATACGACTGCCCTTCCTCCACAACCTCAGATGCCAGTCATAAGTCTGGGATGTCACCTGTGCTTCTGACCAGCCACAGATCCAAGTTTCCCACAACTTCCTCCTTGGGTTCAGTCAGTCTGCTAGAGGCTCAGAGAACTCATAGAAACACATTACTTTCTAGTTTACTGGTTCATTAAGGATTAACTCAGGAATAACTCCGAAAGAGCCAGATGAAAGAGATGCATAGGGCAAGAGACAGGAAAAGGGCACGGAACTTCCACGCCCTCTGCAGGGCCCACTCTCTCTAAAGTCCCGTGGGTTCATCATCTCAGAAACTCTGAACCCTGTCCGCTTGGGTATTTATGGTGGCTTCATTACATTGGCGGGATTGATTAAATCACCACCTATTGGTTATGGATTCAACTACCAGGTTTTCTCCCCTCCCCAGCTTTTGGGGTTGGGGGTGGGATTAAACGTTCCAACCCTCTAAGCACAGTTGGTTCTTTTGCTTTAGGCAGCTTCTAAAAGTCACCACTTTAACATAACAATCCACTTTAGGCAACTTCTAAGAGTCACCACTTTAACATAGCAAGAGACACCTTGATCCAATTTCAAAAGTTTCAGTGCCAGAAACAAAACAATGACAAAGACCTAATATATATTTCTTATTACATATAATAATATCACTGATTATCATCTGTGTAGTGCTATTTCAAAAGTAAAAATTAGGGGTGCCTGGGTGGCTCAGTTGTTAAGCAACTGCCTTTGGCTCAGTCATGATCCCAGGACCTTGGGATCTAGCCCTAGAGCCTGGTGTCAGGCTCCCTGCTCTGCGGGAAGTCTGCTTCTTCCTCTGCAGCTCCCCCTGCTTGTGTTCCCTCTCTCGCTGTCTCCCTTTGTCAAATAAATAAATAAAATCCTAAAAAAAAAAAAAAAAGGTAAATAATTAAAGTTGGATAAAATATGCAGGAAACAAAATATACTTTCTAAATACAAATATAATTCTAGGATTAAATATACTACTCCTGTAAGAATGAGGCAACATTAGTTTAAATTATCCAGAAAGTACCTACAGGAAAATAATGATTGGGTGATGACTATCACGTGTTTAGGTAAACTATGCTGTGTTGCTGCCATAGCACCTCTTATATGACTAACAACCTACTGGGACCTTAACTGAGGCTAGTCCCCTCAGGCAAAAACTGTCCTAGGTAACAATCTACAGTCCCAAGGAAAGATAAAGTCCGGATATCACTCCCCAGCAGCCCCTCTGATCAACAGCCTCCTGTGCCGGTGGTGACTTACCCTTACCTCCCCATGGATAAGTCCTTTGTGTAACTTACCAAAACTCTGTCCTTTTGGTTTGATTCAACCAATCTGGCCTTGGCCTGGGAACCCCAAAGCTCTCCATCCAGGGACCTTAGTAAAGTAATATATGGAGCATGTGCTCCATATATATTTATAAGTACATACCTTCTACTAATACTACATAATTATATCTCATATTGCTATAACCTGCTTGACTGCCATATTAGATATGTAGAAAGTCTTCCTGAAAGAAGGGTCAAGTATATGCAAAAATTGTTTGATAAAATAGAAACAATCCACCAGTCGGGTCCTCTAATCAAGGTGAGGGAAATTTTGAAGTTAAAAAACAAACAAGAAAACAAAACAACAACAACACCAGAAAACAACAGAAAAGCCCAGGACCTGTGCTTTTGTCAACCTTGTCAAATATGCCTGGTCAGGACAGAAATCTACAGCTCCTTTGTACAACAGCGACATTTTTATCATTTATCGTTGCCTTTAAGTAACCCTATAAGGAAAAAACAAAACAAAACACAGGAGAAATGTCCTTTCTTCCTTTGAGAATCTAGTGTATTATCTGTGAAAAAAAAAATGCAACTTTTCCTCCATGAGATGTGTTTGCTTCTGAGGTTAATGAATGAGAAAATCAACTCCGGATCTCCCTAGTGGGAAGGATGGAGTTGAGCGGCAGCTTTGTTCCTCTCTTTTCCTACGGCTCTAGGACATAGGGACACAGAGGAGCTCTTCTTAGTTTGCATCAGGCCTAAGTCTGAAGTGCTCCCATTAACAGGGAGATATAGTAAGAGGTGTGAAAAAAGAGTTTTGGAAAGAGGGAGCGGCTAGTGGATGATCAATCCTTTTAAAAGCCTAATTGTAAAAGCTTTATCCTTTTATGGTAAAAGGAACTACTCTGTTAGAGGAGCTGAAAACTCTAATCTCGAGTTCCCGCACTTTCTTTTGCTCCTCTGAAATCCACATGACATGCAGTAAACAACTTAAAGTACTGGGACTCGATGTCTGCATGTGTGTAAGCTAGAGAAGTTCCGTAGGGCATTAGATTCTCAGGGAAGGAAAAGAAAGGGAAGGTAATGTATTCATCTTTCGTGGATCACAGAAAAGACAAATTCTTTCTGCTTTCACTCTGGGTTACCATGCAGAATCACCAAGGGCCATGACAGCAGGGAAAGGACTAACGGAGAAACTATGACCCTAGCAAGTCTTCTCCTGTGCCCAGGTGTGAGAGACAGGAATATAAATATAGAACTAGGTTTCCCTGACAATTAATAAAAAACCACCATTAGGGCAGAAAGCTAAGAGCCTTATCATTCTCCATCCAGATGTTGACATACATTGGCAATTATTTTTTGCCTTTCTGAAAAAAAAAAACCCATAAATTATGAATTGAATGTATACCATATTTAGTCTTATTACTTTTGGTAGCTCTGTCTGTTGGGATAATACTGCCTTTTATTTCTAATTTAAATTTTTGTGCTTTGTAATTGTATTTAGAAAAAAACACTGCTTTTTATCAGACATAAACACATTTCAAGGGAGAAGTACGAATTTTCATATAAACTCTGTCATGGTATTTTCTCTAAGTTCAAGAAAAGAAAAAGTACAAAAAAGTAAAACAATGTGTGTTAAGTTCAATGAATCTTCAGGCATTGATCAAGTGATGGCATGTCCATTTAAAGGAGGATACGTATGACTCCTAAATGTGGATTTAGTATAGAGGCAAAAATAGTGGCATCACTAATTATTCTAATTATTTTTATTTCAAAAGGGCATGAGAAAAGGTCCAGCAAGTTAGATAAGGCAAATGAATGGTGAACCAGAATGTATTTTTCTTTCTAAGTAGATAACCCATCTTGTCCAAAAGTCATAGTTATGTACGATCCCAAACTATAAAATCACATTCAATTGTTTGTTCCAAAGTGTTACCTATAATTCATCAATCAGCACAGCTTGTAGAGGACTTTTACCTACATAGCAAATAACACACAAGGAATAGCTTTCAGTGCATATGATTACCAAGATTTTTAAACAATATTGCTTCATTTGTATCATAATTTTGTTGAAAGAGAAAAAAAGTCCCAGTGGCCCCCATAATATAGGATAGATCCAAGCACTCTGTCCTGAGTCCATTACCCAAAGATAGAAGTGTTGAAATGCAGTTGTTAATGTATCCAATGTTACTATCATTCTGATACTTCAGATATCAGAGTAATGGGTCTGGAAAACCAAACCAAGTGTGAGCCTTGGATGGGCAATCACCACCCCACTGGGAGGAACGCAGGGGAGAAATCGCTTCACATAAGTGGTCAAAACAGCAGAGGAGAAAAAGCAGGTACGTACAAGTCACAAAAAATACCAGATTTTCTAACAAATGGCTTGAATGGTATCCAGTGATCAATAACACCGTGACATCACTTTCCGCACCAAAGAGTGGGCTAGCAGTCTTTGCATGACTTTTTTCTATCTAATTAAATACAAATATAGACAGAGATCAAGTTTCCTTTTTAAGAGCAATATATAAAAATACCATTTTAAGCATGGAGTTTTCTGCCTCTGCCCATGACAGAAATATATGTTTATTATTTTTGGTTTAGGGGAGGGTAGGTAGCATTGGGAAAAGGCAGCACGCATCGTGGGAATGACCCTGAGCACGCCGCTTCGTATTTCCGGGCTTCCGTTTCAAGCTTCCCATGTTGGCTCAGCCCTGCTGAAGGTCTTGTAGCTCTAGAATCTTATAATCCTAGGGCAAGCTCTTTAGGTACTCCCAATGGCCACATGGTTTTCGGAAGACAACACAGGGCACATGCATTGCCTAGAGGGCTGCATCTGCTTTGTGAGTCTCCACGCCAGCCTTTTCGGGGAGCAGACCAAAAGAATATGGCATGGGAAGCATGCACTTTCCCTCTCCCATTTGCACCTCATTCATTTCAGAGTTCACTGCTTTGTTCGCGCCCCGGAGACACATGGCATTTTCCTGCAGGACAGAATGACCCCAAGTATAGCACATTCTTTGCTAAGCTAGAATTGTTCCCAATAATTCCTCAAGATAAAAAAGAATCTCACGGCACAGAGGACTATTTTGCTAATATTAAATTGATTTCTGTAGATGATTATTCAACACTTAGTGGAAATCCAACTGTGCACCAGGTGCTGTCAGAACACAAAGTTAGTCGCATTCCCCACCCAGTGGGCATAATTATAGTCCAAATTAGACAGGTAAATCAAACCAACACAAACACTGACAGCTTTCCCAAACACAGTGGTCATTTCTGAGAGTGAAGGGAGTCTTACGGTCAAGGGATGGAGCACCACAGCTCCTGTCACTTTATTAGGCCCAAGGTGTCTTGAGGGCCACTGCTTTTTAAAGATGTTAGAACAAAAATATAACCAATAACGGATCTGAGGCTGTAATCAAGATTTTTTACCAACTGAAAAAGTACAAGGAATAGAGTGGTACACTGTAGCCTAATTTATGTTAGTGCCTCTTTAATTGTGTTTGCAGTATTCACAAGGAAGCATTCTGTTTGGATAATTACTCATCTTCGTGAAGATCAGTAATTTGGTTCATGAACACTTCAGAAAATTACTCAAAATGCTGCAAGAAAAGAATTTCCTACAAACACTCAGACCTACAAAGTATAAATAAGTGCTTCTTTCATCCTTTTTCTACCAGAATATTTTAAGAAATTTCTTCTAAGCTTTTAAGTTGTTCGTAAGAGTCTTTTTTGGCAAAAAGAAAGCCAGGTATTTTCCTTCTTTATGTGTATAATTTATTATGCCACACACTAAAAAAATTATAAATGTTATGACTTAGGGGAAATTAAGTATATGCTAGAGATAGTTATAGGCGATAAATGCATCCATCGTGCATAATAAATAAAATTATTGAATGTCATATCTCTACATATATACAGATGTGTTGTCATTAATATTTATTAATAAGGATTGGGTATTATTTATTTGTAAGTTATTTTATTCTCCCTAATTGTTGACAACCAATAAAATAATAGTTTTAAGATTATAAATTTAATATAATTTTATGTAAATATGTATATATCTATTGTATATGCCATAATTCATCTGTCAAAACTTGGTAATTACTATTAGAAATCAACAGACAAATATTGTCAACCTTTTCGATGTTAATTTCTCCATCTAGAATTTTTGTTAATTTAATTAGATTGTTCTCTCCTTTAGGTCATCTAAGTAATCAAAATTGCACTGCATGTGGAGAAATTTGAAAATTTTCCACTTTTTCCCTTTTACGACACCTTTGTTTTTCCAAGAGTCTTTAGTTAATGGCTTAGCAGTGCATTATATTTAAAGGAGAGGTTGGGGGGCGCCTGGGTGGCTCAGTGGGTTAAGCCTCTGCCTGCAGCTCAGGTCATGATCTCAGGGTCCTGGGATCGAGCCCCGCATCGGGCTCTCTGCTCAGCGGGGAGCCTGCTTCCTCCTCTCTCTCTGCCTGCCTCTCTGCCTACTTGTGATCTCTCTCTCTGTCAAATAAATAAACAAAATCTTTAAAAAATACTTCTCTTAAAAAAAAATAAAGGAGAGGTTGTAAACTGATTGGAATACAGAACTTTGCAGTCAGGTATGCCTGTGTCCAAACCATAACTCTGACACTTCATGACCCTGATCTTACCCTGTTGCTAGAGCTTTCTGTTCTCTAGCTTCTCATACATAAAATGCAAATAATAATGCGTGTCGTGATGTTTCTGTGAAGAATAAATTGTATGATGTGTACCAAGGGCTTCATGTGTACATAAGGCATATTAGCTGTTCAAAGTTTACCAAATTGCTAATGGATCTTGTTGGAGGAGTTCATGGAGAGGACATGACCTCTAATTGACACTCGAGCTGGACTAGGCAGTCTGAGGCTCCTCACCCTCTCCCCTGTCTTTGGAGTATATGTTCTACCCATCATTACCACAGTGGGAGCCACTTTCAAGGATGTAGCCTTGAGAGAGCAATGTGTTGTTGAGACTATCTGGATGATATACGCTATGGAACCCTGTTAAAGACACTACATTAAACTTTTAAGATTCTGGAAAGGGTGGATGTGGAGATTTGCACATCTTGTAGTCACCCAAGATAAGCCTCATATGTACATCCCCTTGTTTATTAAGCCTGCCACCTACCAATCTGGAGTGGCCTTTTTTTGTTCTCTCCGGGTCCTGCACGGGGGGGTGAGGGGGTGGGGGGTGGTTTCAGACGTCACCTGGGAAACTCCCAAGGTTGCAAATCAACACGTGTTAATATTAGCATATTCTCTAACTGCAGATAGGATGCATACTTCATATTAGAAGTAGAAAATATAATTAACGGGTATTTTCCTCCTGTAGCAATCTCTACCCTATGCTGTTTTTCTCATTACATTATAGCCATCATGCTAAGAGTTCAGTCATTTAAACTATAGGCAAATCAAAATTCTCTTTTCAATAGATGTCTAGTAAGTACTTACGGTCAAAAAAACAATTCTTTTTTTTTTAAGATTTTATTTATTTGTTTATTTTATAGAGAGTGAGAGAGTAAGCACATGCTGGGAAGGGGCACAGGGAGAGGGAGAGAGAGAATCTCAAGCAGACTCCCCACTGAGTGCGGAGACCAGATGAGGGGCTGGAGCTCACAGTCTCATGACCCTCAGATCATGACCTGAGCCAAAACCAAGAGTCAGACATTTAACCGACAGAGCCATCCAGAAAGCAATTCTATATGCTGCAGACAGCACAGAAAAGGAGTCTACTATTGAGAACTGACAGTACAATGCTTTCTGAACTCCCTAACTGTGTTAAATAAACTCTACTCTAACTTGTGTGCTCTCTCTTTGCATTATGCTTGAAGAGTTGATTACAGCCAATTACCTGTTATTTATTGAGCGTCGATTTTGTTGATCAGACACATTTAGAAAAAAATATATAAACTAGTTATTTGGGAATTTTAGCCAATAAATTGTCAGCCTGTGATGATTTGGCTCGGTTTTGCACTTTTAAATCAGTTTTTGGCATTGGTAGCTATAGTCACTTTGGTAATTAGAGATGAAAGCTGAATTAAGAAGAAAGAATCTATTAATACATAATAATGGCATCAGAGTCATCAATAAATAAAACTGCTCCTCTGAAATCATTAGAGTGGAATCTAACTTTTAAAAAATATCTTAACAGGCAATATTCTCACACTTCATTTAGGAAATAAATTATAGAATTATATTATGTAGTGATTAGGAAGTTGATCTTGCATTTTTCCATTTTTAAGCATTCGGTAGCAGAAAAATTATTATGCTGAATTCAAGTTATAGTTTTGCTCTAGAAGCTCAATGAATTTGGGCAGGTCATTTAATCTTTCTTAGTGTCAGTTTTTTTCATTTGTAAATTTAGAGAGTTAGACTCATATGTTCCATTTAAACTTTCTCATCCCTTTGACTGAGTATGGAATACAAATGATGATGCTGTGTAGAACAAAATGTTTAGTTTACCACTGGATATTTGTTTGTAAGTAAAAGGAAATCCAGCCATAAGAGGCTTATAAATAAATTACATTTAGTAGGTCTTCTGATTTCAAAGACGAAAAATGTCTTGTAAATCTACCAAATGATATATACAAGTAAATGGAGTTAAGACAGAAACACTGAATTAAACAACACTTTGGCCCTTCTAACATTGAATGAACCTGATTTTACTATACTACACTTAGGTGTTACTGTGATACTTTCTTGAGACACCACCTGTAATTTGAAGAAGATCTACTTAAAGGTCAAATTTTCTGAACATTGATTTTCTATCTTGTATGAACAATGAATTTTGAAGTTACATTTTATGACCACTCTTTAATATTGCCATTTGCTAATTTCAAGGTGCATTAGGTATAATTATTTTTTTAATAAGGGCAGCAGTAAAAAGTGTATTCACGTATCAGGCTTCATGGAAGTTGCCGTATTCCTGCTTCCTCCCTACAGCACTTTCTCCTCTGCAGCTCTTATTAGCACCAGTTTCTCGGTATCACAAAGATTCTTAAACACGACTGCTATATTTCAGGGGTGAGTTAAAGAACAGATTCTCTAGTGTTTTGGGACACTGTTGCTTCAACTCTGATGAATTAAATAATTCCACAATTTATTTCAGAATGACCTCAGACCTTCAGGACAAGCACTGTAGCTTAAGTAGGAGCATTGCTATGTTTGCCTTTCTGGGAGCCGGTCTTGATAGCTATTCGCTAGTGTTATTATGGAAACAGTTATGAGGGGAGGGGAGGGACTGAGTCCTAAACTGGTGGGTGAATCCAGGCAAGAGGCAGTTTCCATGGGTAGGAGGCATGAGATGATTGTGAAATCTCAGAAGATCTGATTTGAAGTGGTAGGGAAGGGATGGAGTCAATATCGAGGCCGAGAAAGACAGTATGAAATGGGCCTGCAAGGTTAAGGTGCTAAAAGGAGATAGGTAACCATTAAGCCAGAGTAGAGAAACCAAGAAAGACACTAAGATTATAGGTGAGTCTGGAGCAATTCTATAGACAGACCAGAAGCCACCAAGCATGTTCCCATTCTGGTTTACCTGGGTTCATCTTTAATGCCCACAAGGCACCTACATCCCTGATGTTACTTGAGTGGCTGTAAGCCAGTATGAATGATGTGATTCTCAGTTTTGTTTAGTATATGGCAGAGTATTAAGTATATTGATGCAGGACTCATATCACTTAATGGTAAAATATTCTTTAAATAATAACTCTTTGTAGAAAAATAAAATTTCTCCAAAAGCTGATTAAAAAAACCTTTGAATTCTTCTTTGATCTTAGATAGTGGGCTGCAATCAAAAGGCAACAGATATGTAAGTAGTGCTTATCTTCATTTTCCTTCTTTTTAGTTATCAGTTCTTCTCCATTGTTTTTACTCTTACACATTCATTCAACATACACTTACTGAATCCTGGTCACTCTCTGGGCTCTATGGACTGGAAATCTAACAGTAAACAAAATATATGATTTCATCATGCTTTTTATCTACAGAAATATCTCTGATGGGTCCTTCTGGAAAACAAACCAAGTTTTTGCTTTTTCTTGATGCATTTTCTTATTTATGAACTATTTCCTCAACAGCTTAGTAGTCAAAGTAAAATAAACTGATAAATTATCTTAGCATTCTGGATATATAACAGTTTGTTAAATGAGGTCTGGATCATAATGTAAGTAGCCATATCAGCAAACTGTTACCAATTTCTACATTTTTGAGCATGGGTCAGATATGTTTTCATTCTTGAAGGGATTCTACTGGTGAATCTATTTCAATATGGAGATATAAGGCACATATACATCTTTGTTCTGGGATATCTCTGACTTAATGAAGTCATCTCTGTGTAAGCTATTTCCACCTTAAATGTTGAAGACATTTTAAAAAGTAAATTGAGTACATAATTAGCAAACTAGATGTTTCCAGAAATATAATGTTTGTCTTTTTGCTTTAAAGAGATTTGCATTAAAGAGATAAAGAGATTTATTTATTTTACAGGGAGAATGAGAAAGAGGAGGGGGAGAGTGGGGGAGAGGGGCAGAGGAAGAGGGAGAGAGAGTCTCAAGCAGACTCCTCACTGAGTGTGGAGCCCGATCCCACAACTCTGAGATCATGACCTGAGCCAAAACCAAGAGGAGGCTTAACCAACTGAAACACCTAGGTGCTCCTGTCTTTTTGTTTTAATGAAGATGGATTGTGCTGGGTTTATAACAATAGTTCATTCTTAGAAGTTGCTTTCCCTATCTGTGTCCCCAAATCATGCCATTCCAAAACATGAGTTTATGAGGAGACTGAAGGACAATGTGCCAAGTCAGTAGGACTTGCCAGACTTGGCTTCTTACAGGTTGCTAAGTCACAAAGTTATACTTAAATAAAGACATTTTATATAAAGAATATGGAGTCCTCTTGGGGTTGCTCTATTAAATGCATTTTTCCCTTTGGGGTCCAACACATAATATCATTTAAATTGAGGGAAAAAAACTTTGGGAAATTAATTTTCCATAATAATTATTGCCTTTTTTTCTTTTCCACTACAAAAGGTCACACTATTTCTAGGGTCAAATTTTGTTCTGGAAGATGAGGATTGTACTCAGAAGACATTGGTTTTAAAGAAGCAAATTAATTGCTCTTTTTCTGCAGACACAAGCAGTTGTTCCTAGACTCAACCTGGGAACGACAGTTTATTTTCATTTTTTATTTACTTATTTGGGAGAGAGTGTATGAAAGAGAGGGAGTACATGAGCAAGGGGGCAGGGAGGAGGGAGAGGGAGAAGCAGACTCCCCGATAAGCAGGAACATTGGGCTCGAACCCAGGACCCTGAGATCATGACTTGAGCTGGAGGCAGACACTTAACCAACTGAGCCACCCAGGTGCCCCGAGAAAGACAGTTTAGAGCAGGATTTCTCATCCTGACATTTTGGGTAATTATTCACTGTGGAGGGCAGTTCTGTGCATTGTAGGGATGCTACTGGATGCCAATAGCATCGTCCTCCCAATCATGATATCAAAAGGGCTCCAGACATTGTCAAATGTTTCCTGGAGAACTAAATAGTCCTCAGCTGTGAAGGACTGGGTTAGAGAAATTCTTCGTGGGAAAGTAATTGGTGCCTAAAACAATTCACAGCACTAAGAAAGAGAATCCATTAAGGGGACTCAGTGTGGAGAGACAAAGTGGCCCATAGTCTCTCGAATGGGTATCTACTTTTTTTTTAAGATACACCATTTTTCAGAACAGTTTAAGTTGACAACAAAATTGAGAGTGAAGTAAAGGGATTTCCCATTTACTCCCTGCCCCCATGCATGTGGAGCCTCCTCTGTTATAAACATCAATCGTGAGAACTGTACATTTTTTACCAAGGATGAAGCTGCACTGACACATCATAATCACTCCAAGTCCATAGTATACCTGAGTGGTCACTCTTGGTGTACAGCCTATGGTTTTGGACAAATGTATAATAACACAGAACCATCATTAGCCTTCTTAGATTACCTTCTTTCACGTAATACTAAGCACTTAAGGTTCCTCCATGACTTTTCATGGCTTGATAGCTCATTTCTTTTCAGTGCCAAACGATAGTCCATTCTCTGGATGTACTATAATTTATTTATTCGTTCACCTACTCGAGGACATCTTGGTTGCTTCTAGTTTGGGCAATTATGAATAAATCTGCTGTAAATGTGTGTGCAAGTCTTTGTGTGGACATAGATTTTCATCTATTCTGGATAAATACCAAGGAACAAATGCTGGATCATATGGTGAGACTATATTTAGCTTTGTAAGAAACTGCCACACTGTCTTCCAAAGTGGCTGTACCGTGGTATCCATTACTCAAGGTTGGGTTTTCCTTTTGCGTTTTATTGTGTCTCTATTACTCTCAAGTTTTCAATATGCTTTATTGAACATCTCTGCTTGACCTCTGAGCAATTAAGGCAGGTGGCTGTGTTTAGATTTCAAGTGAAGTGATACAGAAAGAAGGATACAGCCTTCGGTAGCCATTTATAAGCTGGCAAAAACTAACGTCCAAGGAGGGAATCGTGCAAGATGGTGTTGGGATTACAATCACCAGGTCTTATGTGTGAAAGATGCCTGCATTTCTCAGGCATCCACAGATATTCCTGGGAGCAAATACATTGAGATGCTTAGACTGCTGTTTATCCTGTGGATGTAGAGTGAAAATAGAAGGGAAAACTTAATGGTGAACTAGAGAAATTAAAACTATTTGGTTACCAACAATTACAGAGTTTTTCAACATCTTATTCAAATAATGAAAATGAAAATCTGTGGATCCTGAAGGAGAAAAATAGCATTAAAAGGACATAAGATGGGGCGCCTGGGTGGCTTAGTGGGTTAAGCCTCTGCCTTCTGCTCAGGTCATGATCTCAGGGTCCTGGGATCGAGCCCGGCATCAGGCTCTCTGCTCTGTGGGGAGCCTTCTTTCCCCCTCTCTCTCTTCCAGCCTTTCTGCCTACTTGTGATCTTTCTCTCTCTGTCAAATAAATAAAATTAAACAAAACAAAAAAACATAGGATATTAAGGAGAAGTCCTTCAGTTCACCTTAAATTTGACAGTTTTTCTAGAGTCTGATATTTCAATTGAAGATGATTAAAGGAAGAAACCACAGAATAGAAACTCCAAAGAAATTAACTCTCAGGAAATTAAATTAATATAAAACGTAAATATAATAAATAGTTATGATAATGTGAGTGAAGTGTTTTTAGGTTTTCTTGATCAGAAGATAAATTATACATTTAAGAAAATAGTGTATGCAATGTAAATCCAGTACCTACAAATGGTCATTTATTTTTTTTTATTAACATAAAATGTATTATTTGCCCCAGGTGTAGAGGTCTGTGAATCATCAGGCTTACACCTTTCACAGCACTCATCATAGCACAGACCCTCCCCAATGTCCATTACCCATCCACCCTGTCCCTCTCCCTCCATCCCCAAGCAACCCTCAGGTTGTTTCCTGAGATTGAGTCTCTTATGGTTTGTCTCCCTTCCTGGTCCCACCTTATTTCATTTTTTTTTTCTTTAAACTGANCTGAGATTGAGTCTCTTATGGTTTGTCTCCCTTCCTGGTCCCACCTTATTTCATTTTTTTTTCTATAAACTGACTTATACAATTTCTAGTGGCTTACGGATATAATTTCTACCATGTTCAAAGCATTATGGGCCATGATATTCACATTGCAGTATTTTTCATAAGAATAAAAATTATGGAAAAACACTAAATACCTATGTAGGAAAATTGTTAAATGTATTAGTGTGTAGTCCATGTAATCAAATAAAGTTATTAAATTTATATTTGCAAAAAATTAGTGACAATGTAAAATACTAATTTCCAATATGAAACAAGGTAAAATATACCAAATGGTATTATCACAAGCCATGTTAAGAAAAAAATATACATGTATGAAATATTGAACTAAATGGGCCAATGTATTAAAGATAGTGTCTGTCTGGTTGATAGGGTATAGGCATTTTAATTTTTTAATTATAAGTTGGGAATAGTAAATAAATATTAATTTGCAGTAAAATATGTACAGATATATTGTTTCATTTCTCTATCTTATTTATATATTATCAGGTCAATTTCTTCCATAAGTATTGAGTTTCTCAGTTTTAGGAAGGTTATTGAATCTAGTAATAGGTATTAAGTACATATTCATTTAAATATGAGGAGTAATGATTAAAATGGTTGCAGGGAAAATGTATCATTACTTTCATTAATGTAAAATACAAGTGTTTTTAACCTAACTAATTCACATTAACATAAAATAATGTGTATATTCAAATAATGTTCATTAGTTAATTATTAGGGACACTATTAATGGCTCGTGGCCATATGAGAGGGAATCTCATTGCTACCAGTAGCTTGCCTATGACTAGTAGAATTGCTTATCTAACTTGAAAATTAACAGAAACATAATTTTATTAAGGAAACAACCAAATAATCCTATGCAATAAGAGATTTTCAAATTTAACTACCTATTGTATTTGTCCTGCCAGAATGCACTTGTTAATGTTCTGGCTCCTCTCAAACCTACACCTGTATGGGATCACTTGCCAGATATGAAGGATTTGCTGTTATCTAGGATGTAATAACTGCCCTCCATATGATAGGATTTGTGCAGACATCACCTTGGTCAATACTATCTATGGACAAAAAATATGATTTCTGAGTACTGTGATCAATATTTGGGCAACCAGCGCTTCCCATTATGATCCTTGTCATATCAAATAGGTTCATTGCTATCCAGTGTTTGATTCCTTTTTCCTGCTTCACTTTGTCGCAACTCTATCCTTGAAGTTGTGTCAATCACTATTTTGTCAAGGTGTTATACGTCTGCTACCTTATCTGCTCTGTCCATCATTATATTTGCCAGGAATATCCTGGTGGAGAAAATTATAATACCCCTTAGAGTTAAGAAAATATTATTCTGGCAAGTGGCAAATTATAGGCAATTATTGCATAATTTCAGAGCGAAGTGAGCAGTTATTTGCCCAGAGGGAACATGAAGTAGCCATGAAGGAAAATGACCCCATGTATCTTGAAAGAAATTAAAAAGTAGGAAACTGTGACAATTAGGGTGCCTCAAGAATCATAAATCTCTCCCTTCTGTTTCTTAATTTCAAATAGGATGGCTAAGAAAGTAAAGCTTTTTCAAAGGAAGGTGTTAAAAATCTAAATTTTACTGCTACAGTAGCTACTGTCAGATGCTCACAAATAGCCCGGTAAACTCTCTAAAGTACTGCTGTATCAAGAAAGTTGAAATTATTTTCAAAGGCATGACTGTTAGAAAAGGTGGCGTTAATGGAGAAGGAAAAGCAGTAGCAGGATAATCCTTTAGAGGTTTCAGGCTATCTGCCTATATATACAGTGAGTTTTTTTCCTTTAATAGAGAAAAAAGTCAAAACAGGCAGTTTTCTAGACAAGTAAATGAATGGGTATGATGGTTTATGACATTTCAAATATATAAATGAGCACACAGAATGTCCCATTTGCTCATGGTACGATCTTAACAGACGTGAATTCTGTTAACAGAGACTAAACAAAAATAACGTCAGAAATACGCAAACAGAAACAATGTTTAAATCCTACCCACAACACACCATTCTCGCCTGGGATCTATGTGTGGGTTGTGTACCCGCATGCCTTTTGCAAGAACCGATTACAGATGAAAGAGGTAGATTCTCTCTGAGAAGACAATTTCCACACAGAATGCACCTTATCGTTTTCTATCTCTCTGCTACTCCTTCATGTTCATTTTATTGATTCTTTTAAAACAAATCTATCTGCTTTCATTTAACCACGCACCCAGTCCCGTTGATATTTCCTACTGCTCAGCTCTTCATAGCTTCCTGAGTCCTGTTCAACTTTCTCTTATTTTTATAAATGGAATAACTAAAGCCCCACCTCAACCTCTGAAACACTTGCTCAGGTAAATGGACACTATGATAACTTGTCTTCAGTGAAATTATGAGTCACATAAAGGAGGGAGGATGCATTTCTACACCTTTTATATCCTGCCCAGTACACATGGCTTAGTCACGTTCAGAGATTTGGTACATTTGGTAATAGCATTCAGTGTCTGCACGTGGGAAGCGTGTGTCTGCAGTGGGGAGGAGGACAGTGGGCAAAGGTAATTTTTCGGCAAGTGGACCGCACACTGGCAATCTGTTGTGGAGCAGAGCTGACCAAGGCAAATGTCAGGTGGTGTATCCTTTTGTCACTGGATGGGGAATGGATGTCCTTCTGATGGAGTCCTGGACCTGGGCACGTCTACCTGTGGCTAAGAAGCAGTTTAAGCAGGTGTGGGAAGGCTTTCTTTGACTGTGTGTCACCCTGCTATCGAAATCTCACGGCGACGTAAATTCAGGCTAACTGTGCATACAACCCCTGAGAGCCCGTGTTGATAATCTCCCCATGGGTTCACTTACACCTCAGGGATGGAGGGACAGCCATTCTGGCTCTTCTTGACCATGCATGTCTGGACGTCTATTCCGAGAGGTTGTAATCACTATTATGATTTTTTAGTATAACATGGTCCTAGACCCCTTTTCCAACTCCATCCATCTGTTATGTTTTACACTGTACTTTTTTCAAATTAGACTTCTCTCTGTTCTCCACACAAGCTGTGTGCTTTCACATCCCCAGGCTCTGCTGAAGTTCCTCTCTGTCCTACCCACGTCTCCACCCATCTAATTTCTCCTCTTTCTTCAAAGCTTCCTGAAGCCTTTCTCAATCCTCTATTCAGAAATGATCGCCTCCTCTTGTGTCCCAGTAACAGGTTTTCTCTTATGACACTTTCACAACCTGATCTATATGATCGAATCTTGTGTTTATTCTTGATCTATTCAGTAACACTATTAGCAAATTGAGGGTATCAATTTCAGGGTACCTGTATCACCTTTGTATAGCCCTGAGTACCAGTGCTTTATTTTTTCATTGTTTCCATACACACAGGTACACACAAACACACACACACACACAGCTACTTTCCCTTTCCCCTTCTCTCTCTCACAGATCATTTGTACACAGTCTTAACATAAACCTCTACTCAGAAATTTCACTAATATCTGATGGATCGTTGCTACCTTTTTTCCTCCCTCCACCATATTCTGAGAAGATTTAATATCTAAATTACCTTAAAGGGCACCAGTGAAATTCTCCTCCTGCGCTGTTCAACCCTTTGTCTGAAATAAAAGTAACTCAACTTCCAACAACAAAGAGGGGAATCTAATTGTCAAGATTATCAGGTGTGTGTGTGTGTGTGTGTGTGTGTGTGTGTGTGTGTGTGTGTGTGTTGTATGTCTTAGGCGCTTGACCACTCCTGGTCACTGAAAATTTTCAGGTTTTGTGGTGAAGAGGCTATTTGGCATAGGTAGTATGCTTTCAAATTCCTTCTGTGACCCTGTGTGTGTGTGGGGGTGTGTGTGCGTGTGTGCGCGCGCGCGTGTTTGTGTGTGTAGTATTTGTGTGTGTGTGATTGTGTGTATGTGTGTATAGTATTTCTTGATTCCCTACAGAAATCAAGAACTGGTGAAAATAAAGAAGTCATTTTCACACTTATAAATGTGCTGTTTCCACCCTTTTCTGCAAAGAGCTGACTATGACCTTACTTCAGTACAGTTGGTACCTCCCAGAACAAGAAAAGGGTGTGAGGTGGGAGATTTGACAAAAGAACTTCCTAAATATATTGTCCTAAACATACTACTATAAAATCAAGCAAAAGAAGTTGTTTCCCAGCTGAGAAGTGCTGAGAGCGCCATGGGTTAGACTTCAGCCGTCGTGTATGTTGACAGCTGCCTTTGCCTCCACTCATCTCAGAAGCCCGTCCCAGATGCCAAGTGAGTGAGTCTTCTGTGTAAGAAGATTGCATTCTGCCTGGGGACCACAAATCGCACACCGTATCTCCTCGAGCCGTGTTAGCTCGCTTCTCCTCTACCCCTTTGGCCTCCCTGAAGCCAGAAAACCTGCATTTCAGCCTCAAATCCCGCTGTGCGTGTTGCAGGGCTGGTCGGGGTCGGAGGCGGGGGGTGGAGGCTGAATTCTGAGCTCTACAATATTTCCATCCCCTCCCACTTCCTACTTCTGCATCCTCACCGATGAGGAAATGGCCAGTGGTCTCCCTGGGTGTGAGGTGAGGTAGTGGGGTACCCCCAGGCTCCAGACCGACAGTGCAGACGAAAGGAGCCACTGTCAGTTCCGCCGGGCGCTCTGACCCAGGCCGACCGACCAGGGCCCCGGGGCCGGGGCGTCGACCTCGTGCTCGCTCTTGCCGCAGGCTCGACATCGCACTGACAAACCTTCCTTGGCCTTCCAGGAGAAATGATGGGATGCCCCAACCTTCGGAGGCGGAGAGTTAGTTCCGGGAGCTTGCCACGACTCCATCCCTCCAGTTCCCACGCGCGCGCGCGCAGGTGTGTGTGCGGGTGCAGGGCGGGCTGGGGAAGAATCCCCGCGCGACTCATCTTTGCACATTTCCAGGACCTCCCTCGTCGCACCGCTCGCGGGGGCCCGGCCGGCGCCGTGCGCCGGGGGCCGAAGGCAGAGCCCGCGGAGAGCGGCTGGGGCAGACTTTGGACTTGTCCAAGGACGCGGCTAACGCCGACCGCCGAGTTGAACGCAGCCCCTCCAACATCTCGCCCCCTCCGCAATCTCTCTCCCTTAAGTACCTGCTCTTAACGGCAGAGGGTCGACGTGGGTGAGGAACACCACTCGCATCTTTCTGCCTGCCCCCTACCACCGGAGGAGACAGTCAGTGTAGACACCAGAGCCCAACTGCTTCCCCTCCACCGCGGCAGAGGGGAAAGCGTGGGAAGGGGGCAGCCTGCCGAAGGGTTGGGCGAGAGGGAAGG